>JANBSE010000054.1:0-24637 GCA_027578475.1 Coemansia sp. RSA 2607
TTGGTCTAAGGCGCCGCGTTAAGGCCGCGGTCTCTCCGGAGGCGTGGGTTCGAATCCCACTCTCATCATCTCTTTTTACTTCTGTAGCTTCCCATTTCTTACTCTCTTTTACATCAGGGTTTATGTTGCACAAGCTTGTATTTAACTTTTCTCTTTAGCGGAGTTGTATTTTTTTGAACTTTTGATTATCAACTTGTTTTGTAAGCATGTCTAAAAGCTCGTTCAACTCTTTTGCCTGGTGTGCTACTGACCCACGCTTGCTGATGGGCGATGGTCGTTGTGCTGCCAACACTCAGTCTGTTGTTGACAATGTGTTGATCGATCCACAGCTCAAGTCCCGCCCTGTACCTACCACAGCCTGGTGGCAAAACTTGGTCATTGATGCAGGGTGTGATCCAATCGTTCCATCGCCGTACACTGTCTGCTGCCTTGACACTGGCATTGTTGTGTCATCACCGACTCCTCATGTGCAGAAAAAGTTTGTTGCTTCGATCTGCCACAACGACTGGACGCTGCATATGCCTGGATGTAGTCGTCACTGGGTGTCCTCCTACGACCCTCTGTCAGTCAATGTTAGCTACGTGCAAGATGGCCAGGCTTCTGATGCTGCAGTCACTGTACCGCTTGTGCGTGGCTCTGCATTCGTCTCAGCCATCTTCAACCAGCCAGCCAGGCTGCAGCTGTCGACCATCCATGCTGTTCTCAGTGTCGACACATCTTATGGTCCAGGAACGGCTGTTGTGCGTTTGAATAGTGGGTCTGTCTGGCTGGTTGTGTGCGAGTCGAGTGTCGATATTCGCCAAGAATTAGTTAATGATATTGTTTCAGATGAGCCAGTGTGTGGTGCTGTCCGTCTGGCACTGGTCAGAAACGCTGAATGTAACTCTGTGACTGACGAGAATGCTGCAGTACTGGCTCTTCTGGCGTCACGCGATGCTGTGCCCGTAGGTGGCAGTGTCAGCATTGATGCGATTGCTGATGACAAGGCAAAGTTCACTATGAGTTGGAAGACACGCGGTTCAGGTACACCGCTTATGTATACGCTACCGCACCACCAGATGTCATCTATAAGTCAAGATAGCAGCGACTTTAGATGGGTTGACGAGGTTGCTACGCAGTGGACTAGTCGCGGCAGAATGCGTGCAGCACTGAGCTGTCAGTGGCAGTGGATTGAACAACTCGAGCCATTGGGATTCTCTGGTCAGACACCGCTAAGTGAAGAAGCTGTTGTGCACTTGCGTCAGCTTGTAGCTATCGACGCTCAGTCGCTGACAAGTGACAAGCAGTCATTGCCGCAGGATCCGTACTTTTTTGGTAAGGCTCTAGCGCGTGCAATGCGCATTGCCTTGATAGCTGACGAGGTCGGCGACACTGATAGCTGCAATCTGGTAGTTGACCGAGCAATTGACTGGCTTGAGCCATGGCTTTATGGAACCAACTCTGACCACCTTGTGTACGATACTGAATGGTGTGGCGTCATCAGCAGTGCTGGTCTGGCTGATCCGATGGCCGACTTTGGCCAGGGCCGCTACAACGACCACCACTTTCACTACGGGTACTTTGTGTATGCTGCAGCTGCGCTAGCCAAGCTGCGATTTGAATGGGCTGCCGAAAAACGTGATATACTGGACATCTTTGTACGCGATTACTTTAACATTTCCGCCGATATTGACATGCATTTCCCGTTTATCCGCTGCTTTGACTTTTTCAACGGGCATTCATACACCAACGGGCTGTTTGCATTTGCAGACTCGCGGAATCAGGAGTCGACGTCAGAATCGATCAACGCATACTATGCTGCGTACCTTTATGCCGACGTCACTGGCCGGCCAGAGATTGCGCAGTATGCACATGCAGTGCTCCAGCTTGAAGCGCGCACATCGCGCACATATTGGCATCTGGGCGATGTGACCAGTGATATATATCCTGACACATACGCGCAGAAGCAAGCCGTCGTCGGCATTCTGTGGTCGACCAAGGCTGACTACACGACGTGGTTTGGCAACAACCCCGAGTTTATCTACGGGATCCAGTTTCTACCGTACACTCCGGCCATGGCGCTGCTTGTCAAGCGCAAATGGATTGCCGAAATCTGGCCACAATTCTTGGCAGCGGTGGCAGACAACTCGCAGACCGAGTCGTGGCGCGAGATCATCCATCTGACGTACGCTGTAGTTGACAAGAAGCAGACGCTTGAGTGGAACAGCAGCATCACCAGCCACGATGACGGCAACTCGGCATCCAACTCGTACTACTGGATAATGACGGCTCCGACCGAAGACTAGTAATAGTGTTTAATATATGTTTATTCTGATAATACAAAAGACTTTTCACTTTAATTTCTGAACGAGGTCACAAACTCGGCGAGCGCTGGCTCCTTGGCAGTCGTCGTATAGACCTTGTTAAGCAGCGGGGCACTGTGCTCCGAGAAAAAGTCGAGTGCCCGCGGCATGTCTGCGGCAATCTGAGAGTTCAGGATGCAGAAGAAGGCAAACACAACAATGTCCATGTATGTGACTCGGTCGCCAAAGTAGTGACCGTTGCTGCCGTTGGCCTGGAGCACCTTCTCGTGGTATCTGACAATAGCTCTGGCAGCGCCAACAAACTTTTCCATGACAACCTTGCGCTCCTCGGTTGATCCAATCTTGTGCATCAGCGCAAGCTCGTAGACGTCGTTAATCTGGGTTCTGAGCTCAACCTGACGGGCGACCATCTCGGGGCTGTCGGAAACGGTCAGATTAAATTTTTTGGCCAGGTACGACTCGATGGCCAGAGTTTCGCTTAGGACAAACTTGGTGCCGGATGTGTTAGACTCGACCAGAACAGGCAGCTTGCCGGAGGGCTGATTTGCTTGCTCCTGGGGCCATGAGGGCACCTCCAGCTTCCAGTTGACCTTGGCATACGCAAACAGAGCCTCGATTGTCTCTGCACGCGCGGGAGGTGCATGGTTACGAAGGACAAAGGTAGGAGTAGAAGTAGAAGTTGAGGATGGGATGGTGGTGTCGTTGGTCATTCTCGTAGGTTGAAAGTATTTTAAATGTTGATATTTTATTCTAGTTGGCAAAAAAGTGGATCTGTGCGCGCTCCTTTTATAGACACGCCGTTTAGTCAGTTTGCCTTGTAGCTCAGGTTCACTAGAGTACGCAAATTGTATCTACTTACTCCTGTTTTAATATGTATCAATACGTTATGTTTACCTGCTGTGCACAATGTCTGGAATGCACTATGACTCGCACTCACGCTCTGGTGGCAGAAATGGCGCAACATCATGTCATCATCACTAAAAAAAGCCCATGCTTAAATGCGGATATCCATTTTATTGAAATACCAAAAAGCAGAAATAGTAACGTTTAGTTAAAGGTAGCAAGGTAGCTTGCAAGGCGCGGCTCGGCGCTGACAGTCTCAAACACCTTGTTCATCAAAGGCGCGTTTTCCTTGGAGAAGTTATCGAGCGCCTGTGGGAAGCTAGGCAGAATGAAATCCTTGATTGCAAGGTAAGTGGCAAAAACGGCAAGTTCGAGATAGGTCGTTTTGCTACCAAAATAATGCCCATTTGCGCCATTCAGCTTAAGCTGCTCCTCATGGTAAGCAACAACGGCTTTGGAAAGCGCAGCGTACTTTTCCATAGTACCCTTGCGCGACTCCTCTGTGCCAAACTTGTACTGAATGCACATATCCCACATATCCTTGATCTGGCTGCGCAGCTCAGTCTGGCGAGCGGCATTTTGGAGATTGTCGGAAACATTCAAGCTGAATGTTTTGGCCAGATACTCTTCGATGGCAAGTGACTCGCTGAGAGTAAACTGACTTCCATCGGCAGCGGTCTCGACAAGGACGGGGAGCTTTTCCACTGGCTGGCTTGATTTACCTTGTGGCCATTCAGGCGATTCGAGCTTCCAGTTGGCACCAGCATACGACAGAATGGCCTTGATTGGCTCGGCGCGAGCGTTGATAGGGAAGTAATAAAGAACAAACGATGACATGATTCTTAGTTTCACTAATTGCAAGATGTTTATGTTAGGAAATAAAAGTTTTGCAAAAAAATTCTACTTTTCAGCTAGTTCTAACTGTCGCATGATGACTTTTTATTCCTTCTAATGTTTACTATTCTTCTTTTTTAGTTGCTGGGAGTAGGGGGATGTTGTATGTTTTCCATTGAAAAATCAACGATTCAGTGTCAATGGCGGCGTATTGTTTGCCTTTACATTTATTAACAAAAAGGGGATATCCAGAATGAATAACAAGAGTGATGAAGTATAAACAATTGGCGTCTTTAATACACTGTGCTCCCCATGCTGACAAATGTGCAGCAAGTATAAATTGCGTTCAAATCGATAGGTGTGAGTTGCCGACATTGGCAGATTTGATTCAGTAGGTAAAAAAAGTTTGTTTCTACACACGTTTCTGCACTTTGGATTAGTATCTGTGTCATATCGCTAATTATTTGACAAATCAATACTTTTAATTAACGATTTGTTATGCCTACTGAATAATTTTTACAAAAAAAAAGTCTGCCGCTGGTGCGCGTGCTATCAGTATTTGGGTTCTATTGGCTGCTTTCAAACATCTTTTGCTTGAACACTGCACAATTGCGATAAAGAGAATTTTTGCTTTATATTTTATCTTAATAAATTGCACATCTCACCTGCTGGCAATCTCACATGGGTTTTCAGTCATGGTGAGAAAAAGATGGAAAATTCTATTGCGAAACAGTGATAGGTTGCATGAAGCCAAGGTCGATCGTGCCATTCCCCTCCTTTTTGGTTTTTTGGGAGTACTTTAAAAATAGCCCGCAGACAATGATAATAAAACAAGTCAGCAGGAGAGGATTGTCTCAGGACGCTTGTTGGTCCTCAAAATTGTTAGCATTATGACAGAGCTGTAGGGCAATCATATGCATAAAAACACCAATGTGCAAACATCGGTCAATTTCTGTTTTCTTGATGATTTACATATCTGAACCCCCTGTTGGTTTTCTACACAGTCTTGCCACCTGCCTTATTAGGCGCTCTTTTTAAGAGAATATGGCCAAGAAAGGGGATAGTTAAGGCGCATGGAAAAAAAAGAAGTGAAGTTGTTGATGTCTAAAAGTATGAAAATACCAGAGGGCAATCCGAACAAATCTAAGCAGGAGCCAGAAAAAAGACAGAGATGGGATAGACAACAGGCGTGACAAAAAGTGCATTGGCAACGGTGGTCGAATAAGACTTGCCCCTCCCCACACAGTCGTGGGCCGCACACGCATTGAACTTTGTATTTATTTTCATCTGCATTGCGAAAAAAGACAAAGAGAGGTGCAGCTTTGATTTTGGGCTGGCATGTATTATAAGAGGAGGCTTGGACTAAGACGTCTGTTTGCCAAAATAAAGAGGAATATCGAATGGTTCATATTGTTGTTATTTCTCCTCTCATAGTGCAGCGAACTCTCTCTCTTTCCATCTTTTTTGCACACATATTCGTAGCTTTGGTGTCTCATTTCTGTTCTATTCCTTAGTAGTTTTATCTAGTAAAATTTTGTTTATTCCGTTTCAGTTAATATCCTCTATTCCGTACATATAATTTCCAGGCATTCTTTCATCTCTCGCATACCAACTGCTAAGCTTATTTTGCATAATATACACCACAACTCTTGTTACTCACAGCTGCTTCGAATAGCATTAATACATCGACATTTAGTAAGAAAAGGGGATTCATCGCCATGGCGTTCACGTACAGAAGGTTTATTTCGTTTGCACATATCGACTGGAGGGACTTTATCAGAGAAGCAGCGCACACGGCACTTGCATGGTTGTCGCTAATAGCGGTTGTGTTCTGGATGGCAGTGTGCCAAGAATGGTCCGACATGCGGTGGTTTAAAACGCAGGGACACCGGGGACCAATGCACAAACCCGACTTACACGCACCGCCCACAGTCCACTCCCGGCCGCTGCACGACCTGGTTCTGAGTCGTCTTCCGTATGTGCACCAGAACTATGGGTGGATATCCGACCTGCTAGTCAACTCTTCAGCACTGATATGCGTTGTCGTGAACCTCCTAACGGCGCACAGCTGGCGCGCACGGCTTGTTTTCTTGCGACGACTCGGATGGATGACAGCGCTGCTGTATTTTATGCGGTCGATTACCATTTCTGTAACCACCATGCCACCGCCGGTTGCCAGCTGCCAGCCGGCTCTGGCCAGCGGCGCCCGTGATATGTTCAGCGTGGCGCTTGGCATGATTTCAGGGCGCACAAAGGAGTGCACGGACATGGTGTTCTCGGGCCACACGGTGATTCTAACGGTGTCGTTTTTGTTCTGGACGCGGTATGCGTGTCACTGGGCTTTGGTAGTATATAGTGCCATCCACACGGTGCTTGGAGTTGCCAGTGTGCTGCTTGTGCGCTACCATTATACTTTGGATGTTGTTTTGGCACTGTTTTTCACGTTCTTTGTGCACCACATCTACTATCGGTCGTTGGAGACGGCGATTGAACAGCGGCTGGCTGCTGGACGCTGGGGAGCGTTTGGAGATATAAATAGCTCTGCACGTGCTGGCATTGTGCAGGTTGGTGGCTTTGCATACAGCCGAGTAGGTCCTGAATGCGGCAACTGTATTGGCTGCCGAACGGCAGGCATGGAATCAACATGTGAACATTTCGCGCATGGCAGGCGGTCTGCAACGGGCAGTAATAAATCAAGCAGCGAGATTGTCGAAATGGCGGCGCTGACGCTGACGGCAAACACGCCTGAGCAGGAGCCCCGACGCACCACGTCAAGGGATATGTTCAAAGCGCTGGAGGCCGCTTCTGTCGACGAACGCTACAGCTCGTCAGCTGCAGCACATGCCGACGACGATGACTTAAAGCGCAGATACGACGCAATGCTAATGATCAACCGGTGCTCGGGCAACCATCTTGCGGCGGCTGTTGCGTGGATGGATGGTCTGCATCTGCGCTAGCATATACGCAAGTGTATAAACAAACTGTTAATGCTGCTACAAAATTTCCATACAAATTGCATCAATAATATAGCACGTGATGTATCACGTAAATTTTTCTAGCATTTTATAAAGGTGAATTTTGTCTCTATGCCCTCTTTTCTTTCTTTTTCTTGTAAAACTGTTATAAATTCACTTTACTGTTACTTTCATTCAACGCTTCGTGACGTTGTATTGTGGCCATGGGGCTATTTTCCTTATTCAAGGCAAGTATGCGCAAGACGGCCTTGCTGATCCTCTTCTTGAATTGCGCTTTAAATGTCGCACCGGATTGTCGGTACTAATAAAACAACATACTGTGCACTTTGTTGAATGTAGAAGAAAGAGGACAATTACGAGCAGATTCTAGCGAGCCTCGAGCAGGAGATCCGACAGGCAGAGAAGCAGCGCGAGCGGGCAGTGCGGCGTGTCGACTGGTGGACGCGCAACTGGGTGTTTTATGTGGGAATCGGATGGGTGGCGTACGCCGCAGGTTTTGCGCTATACGTGTGGCCAGAGCGCAACGCCAGCCACGCTGAAGACGTGCTCTTGCACATGGCGTGCGTGGTTGTCATGCTCGTGGTGCTGTACTACGGCCGCGTGCTTATCCGGTCGCTGGGCCAGCGTGTCGTGCTGCGTAACGAGCAGATGCTTGACGAGCTGAAGGAGCAGCTGAAGGCAAAGCTGGATGAGCTGAAGAAGAAGACGGCGTTTGATTCGACCAAGACGCTTATTGATAAGTACTCGTTGGGCGAAAGGCAGGAGAAGGGCAGTCCTTCGGAGCGCATGCGGCAGCAGATGGACCCCAAGGCGAGACGTCAGACTATGCCGGATTTTGCCGGTTCGCCCGGTGCGCAGGCCGGAACTGTGGGCACAAACACACCGATGGCTTCTGGAATTACGCAGCGGCAGCTGGCGATCCAGCGGCAGCTGCAAATGCAACAGCAGCAGAGTTTGCAGGCGGCGGCCACAACGGCAGCCACCCGAGTGGGCGGGCCGCTGTCGCCCGGAGGCGCTGGCGTGGTCAAGCTGCCCGGGCGCAGTGCGTCTCTGCAGCCTGCCGATTCGCCCAGCAGGGGTGGTGGGGCGCGGCCGTGGCTGGATAAGCTCGTCGATCAGCTTGTCGGCGACGTCGGTGGCGCAGATGACCGCTACGCGCTGATCTGCCGCAGCTGCTACGCGCACAACGGATTGGTGCTTGAGGAGGAAATCAACGATATTCAGTACAACTGCCCCAAGTGCGGCAAATTCAACCCCAGCCTGCGCACGCTGCGGCTGCACAGCCGTGCGGGGTCGCAGCAGATCTTGCGCGAGTCGGTGGACCGTGGTGACGATTACGGTGATGATTACGGGTACTCGAGCGACGGCGCTAGTGACGGTGAGGAGAATGACGTGGCGGTGGAGGATAGGTCTGTTCAGGCTGACATGAGTGGAGAGTTTGGATCGCCTGTGCGTGAAAAGACGGGCACGCCAGGGAAACTCATGCTGCTTGACGACGACGACGACGAAGAAACCGAGACTGGCAGTACTCCAGCTGATCAAGGTGCCGCTGCAACCCCAATGGCGTCAAAGACGCCGAAGACGCCAAAGGGTCGCAAGACGCCGCTGAAGACCGGTGAAGGCAGCACGACCAAGGCACCGGCTTCGAGCAGACCAAAGGACCCGGAGCCACTGGTGGTGTCGCAAGACCATATCCCCGACACACCGTCGAAGAAAGCATCAGGCTCTGGCCCTACGCCACACAAGCGCAAAGCCAACAAGACCAAGGCGATTTAGGTGGACTCGGGTTACTAATGCATTTTTAATTTTTTTCAAGTTACATTTTATTGCAGTTTTGAAAGATACACGGCTAGTCTGTGTAGTTGGGCAGCGAGATTGGTGGTGCAGGGCAGGGCGACGATGCCTATGTACCGGGTGGAGGGGGTGGCCGGTGAGTGCAGCAGCCAGCTGAGCACGGTGGCGGCAATGTCGTGGCCGAACACTGCGGCGGCGTCGTAAACCGGCACTGATTTTGTGTCGTCACCGTCAGCAGTTGCTGTAGCGTCACCTGTCCTTTCCAGCGAGTACTCGTACGCAATATCGGCGTCCTTGACGAATCCCTGTGTTTCCACAAAACTCGGCTCAATCAATGCGGGTTCTTTGTTAGCGCCTTGCTTCTTTGCACGCGCGTCTTTGACAATATCCATTGAAATAGGCACAACACGCGGAAGACACGTATAGAGCAGCGCCAGGGCTTTCTCGCTGAGCGTCGGTTCGTTCATGGGCATGGGTGCGCTGCCCATTACATGGGCCACCCATGAGCCACCGCTTTGATCCAGCACATCCGGCAGCGTTTCTTCTTTCCCCTGCATCTGCATGAGCTGGGAGAATACTGTGCGAGCGTCTGATTCGCTGCTTGTTGACAGCCTCGTGGGCAGCGGGGATGGCGGTAGCTTGAGGATGCACTGCAGCCCGGCGGCAGGTAGGATTGTGGCGACTTTGTGTTGCGCGTCAGGTGTGAAGTCTGTGAGGTCGATGAACGGCGAATTGCCTGCCCACTGCGCGTCCTGGCGTTGTATGCGATGCCGGATCTCCAATCGAATCATATCAAGTCTCGACATACCATCAGTTCTTTCACCCAATGGTTCCTTGACATTCCGATGACTCAGCATCACGATTCGCGCACGTTGTACTTCGGAAATAACCCTCAACCGTAGTACCTTTGCACAATGTTCAACGAAATCCCTGCGTACCTTACCAAACTCCGCCACATTCCTGCGGTTCGCCTGATCAGTCAACGCCGCATACACGCCCCTTGCGCTGTTGGGCAGATAAGCCGATTTCCCCGTAACACGCGAAAACTCCTCGAGCTCGTCAACACACAATAGCGGGGCGCCTTGCGCGTCGCGTTTTGTTTTGACCCGCAAAAGATGGTCTTTTGGCAGGTGGGTGGAGGCGAAGATGCTTTTGCGCTGTCCGCTGGTTAGCTGCTTCACCCAGGGGTTGCTTTGAAGCTTGTGCCGCAGTTGCTGCGCTCGTGGGGGCAGCGTGGGGTGTGGGGTGCTGGTGGTTTTTAACGCGTAGGCGTCGGCGTATTCGGTCGCTGTGGGTTTGTGAGTTTGTCGGACGAGGCGTCGGGATACATGGCAGGAAGTGCAAACTAGCAATCGCATGGTGTGTGTGTGTGTGTGTGTGTGTGTGGCGAATATGAAGCTGCAGGTGATAATACGCTGCAGGCGTGCTTCCGCAGTCAAACGACCGATCGCGCATTTACTTGTATGGGTTTCGGTACTCCGATTATTTATCATTTCTCGCATATTTTAAACTATAATTAACACAACAAAATACAATATTAAATACTAGCCAGGCATAACTACCAGAGAAACACCCAGTTTAGCTTGTTTTTCTTGCGAATATCCTTGAGCTCCGGGCAAATCTGCGACTTGAACAGGAATATTGCCAGGCAGAATAACCCGATGAAAATAAATGTTGCTATGGCCAGCGCGCATTTAGCCTGGTCAACCGCCATAGTATCCAAGTAGTAGTCTGTGATCCGGTCACTGATCAGGATTGCAAGCACAATCATTGCCCAGGAGATTCTGACAACAACGCTTTCCCAAAGGTAACTCTTTAGCTTCCTCGCACGCGTGCTATAGTAGTTAATTTTAGCCTGCTCCTCAGTTGTTCCTCTGACTTCAAACTTGCCTGCCTCCTCTTTGCCACCCAAGTTTTCAAAGTGCTTCTTGTGATAACTCTTGTGAAGCCTAGTCATCTTTGCTTTATCCACGAACAGGAACAGGATGTTTGCCACATACATTGCCAGGGCAAACCACCTGATTACGTTGCTAAGCAACTTTGCCTGGGGTGACTGTACTTTTTATATGTCTCTGACAATGTTTGCGTCTAGCGAACCCCCTTTTTGACTACTTAAATACTGGTACACCTTATCACCTAGCTTGTCTTCGTCCTCCTGTATTATCACAACACAGTAAACTACCACAAGTGCAAGCGAAATTACCATTATAATCAAAAACGATATGCTCCGTATCGTAAACAGCCTCTCATTATTCTCTGTTTTCACTTCCAAATTTGAAGAATCAATAACGGCTACATGTGTTGGAAGGTTAGGAGGGCCAGATGAATAAGTGGCATGTGGATTACCTGGACCAAATGTTTGTGTAGTAGACATCGACAAATTCAGTAAGGTTTAGTGTGTGTCTAGTAAATTATAGATGCAAGTCCAGAATAAATGCGGTGTATATAAAAAATGAATAAAAGTAAAATGTGTAATACAATTTGCGTCTGGTTGAGTATATATGCTCATTTTATAAAGTATACAATGGTGGGCTTTTTACATTGCGCTACTTGTGCGAGTCACAATGCTACTTGTGTATGTCCACTAAAATAAAGAACCACAGGCTACATATAAATAGTTCATTATTTATTGTTTTATTTTAGTCTTTCAGCAAAAAACAAAATTTAATATTACATAGTGCTTGCTACCACACTTCAAAGCAAACCCTTTTACAAAGAAAATTTAGAAAAGAAAAATGCAAGGCATGAGTTGGTCTATTTGGCCAACACATAATCCTGTGACTCTTCATTTGCCTCTTCCAAAGACTGAGCATTATAATCACTTAGGTTTCCTTGTAACGCTCTTTTCACATCACCCTAAAAGTGAGATGTTTGACGACAATTACCTAGTCAATTGAAATTAGACAACTGCACAGCCAAAAAAAAAACTACACTCCCGCCTAATATAATCTAATTAGCTGATTGCTGGTCGTGCGAGTTTCTAGAAAATACTTCTGGGAAGTGTATA
Source organism: Coemansia sp. RSA 2607 (assembly GCA_027578475.1). NCBI lineage: Eukaryota > Fungi > Kickxellomycota > Kickxellomycetes > Kickxellales > Kickxellaceae > Coemansia > Coemansia sp. RSA 2607. The sequence continues at coordinate 11,757 of JANBSE010000054.1, forward strand.
TGCGGATAGCATGTAGCGCTAGCAGGGATTTGCAGGATGTGAGCGGTGGCAATTAAGGTTTTATATATGCACAGGTAGTGGGGTTTAGCTTTTATCATATTTACATGAAAACTCAGATGCACGAATGCATGCGTGCAGTACAAAAGTGTCAACAAACAAACAGACAAAAACGACAACGCGGTTGACCAACGAGAGGAGCTGGGCGGCGATCTCGGAACTCGGATACTCTAAAGCACAGAGATTCTTCTCTAAACTCAGAAGTGTTTCTGATTCTGCGCGGGGTACATAAGAGTAAAGATGAGTTGTTTTTTTGTGGATACATTGCTGATATGAAAAATAAACAATGTGCAAAAGGAAGTATAGGATGTCATCTGCACGGATCGTCTATTCAAACGATGTATCTTTTGGAATGGCAGAAGCAGTTGGTGTTTCCGACCTTGCTTTTGGCTGTTTGTTTCCGACGCACAGTCTATGTGCGGGTCTGCATGTGGCCTATAGGGCGTTTGGACGAATGATCAGGCGCGAAAAAAATAGAGTGTTTATAGTTTTTTTTTCAGTTTGTATTTCCCAAAACAGTATGTTCGCGGAGAATAGCAGGGCTTGTTGGCTCCGAGAAGCATAAGACACTGTGTGGTAAAAAAATGGTGGGGGGTAAAAGTAATCGCGATAAGGGGCTGGAGACGGCAGTCAGCGAAGCGTATATAAGCAAGGACGATGCCTGCCGGGCCTTGTGTGTAAACTCCATTTTGTATCATCAATTATTATCGCAACGCTCTAGCAGAGACTGGCCGAAAGGGCGTTCCCTCGTTTAATTTAATACAAATCCAATTAAAAGCATATCTAAACATATACATACACAATGGTCGGAGTGGAGATGCAAGTGGCCGGGGCAGTAGCCGGGGCGCTGATGTACCTGGGCGTCAAGCGGTACCAGTCGGGATGCGGCGTGCAGCTGGTGGCGAGCAGCGAGACGAGCAGCGAGTTCCAGGCGCAGTGCAACAGCCCCAACATGCGCACGCTGCTGGAGCACCACGTCAGCGGGCTGCTGAACGACCAAATGGTGCCGACACCGTGGCTGCCCAGCGGCATGCTGCAGACAGTGTACTGCACGCTAATCGGGCTGCGCACCGACGCCACGACACGCGTAACATACCGGCGCGAGCTCCTGACACTCGCCGACGGCGGCACCGTGTCAATCGACTGGCACAACGAGGGGAGCGACCGCGTGGCGCTGGTGGTGCCGGGACTCGGCGGCTCGTCGTACGAATACCACGTGCGCGCACTGGCCTCTCGTCTGGCTTTGCGCGGATACACGGTGGCCGTGATGAACCACCGCGGCTCTGGCCGCACGGCGCTGACGTCGCCCCGCCTGTACAACGCGTACGACACAGAGGACCTGGCCAGCGTGGTGCAGCACGTGGCGCACCCTGGCGTGCAGCTGGTGGCCCTGGGGTACTCTCTGGGCGCCAATCTGCTGACAAAGTACTTGGGCGAATGCGGCGCGGAGACGCCGGTGCTGGCCGGAGTGGCCGTGTGCTGTCCGTTTGACACGGCCGTGGCGGGGCGTGCGCTGGATGCTCGTGGGTGGCTGAACGACCACGTGTTCCAGCCTAACCTCATCGCCACCATCAAGCGCCTGGTGTCACGCAACCTGCCCATGTTCCGCTCCGCTACGCCGCCCATCGACCTGGACGCCGTGATGCGTGCCACGCGCATGAGCCAGATCGACACCCTGGTGACCGCCCCGGCGTACGGGCACAAGGACTGCTGGGCGTACTACGCGGCGGCCTCCAGCGCCCCCTACGTTGCCAGCGTGCGCCGCCCGCTTTTGGCCCTCAATACGCAGGACGACCCCATTACGCCGCTCGAGGGCGTGCCGCTTGACGAGGTTAGGCGCAACCCGCATGTGGCTGTGGCGCTGTGCGCCCATGGAGGTCATTTGGGATTCTTTACGGGCGTTAGGCCGAGGATTTGGTACCTCGATCACGTGGCTGATTTCCTCGACGCTGCGCTGGCGCATTCAGAGAGCAAATGCGCCAAGGAGTAGGTCTGGCGCATTTAGTAGAGACTGTATGCGCTGCTGCGTAAAATCCTCAAGTGGCGTAGATCGGTGATAAACTCTTTTTTTCTTCTACTTTCCTGTGCTTTTGTTAATTTATACACTATTTTTACACTTTGTTTGTACTCTACTCTGCTCTGCTCTGCGTAAATGACCACAGACGAACGCTGCGCCGACGAGGGCCCCCGGCTGGCCACGCCACAGGACGCCGCGGCGTTCGACTTCCCCTTTGCGCCGTACGCGATCCAGCTGGACTTTATGCAGCGCCTGTTCGAGACCATCGAGCACGGCGCCATGGGCGTATTCGAGAGCCCCACGGGCACAGGCAAGTCGCTCTCGTTGCTCTGCGGCGCCCTCACGTGGCTGCGCCAGCACGAGCAGCGTCTGCAGCAGCTGCGTCTGCCCGACGACCCGGCTGACGCAGAAGACAAGTCGGAGGAAGACAAGTCGGAGGAGCCTGAGTGGGTGCGTGCATATGCGCGACGCGAGCGCCAGCGTAAAAGGGAGGACGCGGCCAGCGCGCGTGAGACGGCTCAGAAGAGGTACGACGCATGGGTGGCGCGTGTGCGCCGCAGGGAGGCTGCCGCTCAGCGTGCCGTGCGGCCGGTTAAGCGTAGACGCACGGACGCTGCACAAAACGACAGCGGCAGCGGCAGTGACAGCGATCTTCTGGTGGCCGATTACCGCAGCGACGCAGCCGTCTCGGACGACTCGTCCGGCTCCGACGACTCGGATGCCGAGCCCGACGAGCCGCGCGCCACACAAATAGTATTTGCGTCGCGCACGCACTCACAGCTGCAGCAGCTGATGGGCGAGCTGAAGCGCACGGCGCACGCCCACGGCCTGCGTGCTCTGACGCTGGCCGGCCGCACGCAGCTGTGCGCCCACCCGCGCGAACGCAACCACCCCGCCGCGCTGCTCAACGAGCGCTGCCTGGCCATGCAGCAGAAATCCGCCGAGCGCTGCCCGCTGCTGCCTGCGCGCCGCACGCCGCTGCTGGACTTTCGCGCCGCCGCCCACGCCCACGGTCCGGCCGATATCGAAGACCTGGCGCAGATTGGCAAGCGTCTGGGCGTGTGCGCGTACTACGGCGCACGTGCAGCTGCGCCGGCTGCGCACCTCGTGGCCATGCCGTACAACGTGCTGCTGTCGGCCGCCGCGCGCCAGGCCATGCGCGTCGACTTGCGCGGCTGCGTCGTGGTGGTCGACGAGGCCCACAATCTGGTCGACGCGATGCTCGCCGTGCACTCGCCTGTGCTCGACCAGCCTGCCGTTGACCGCCTTGTTGACTGCGTTGCCGCCTACCGCGCGCGCTACTGGCGCCGCCTCAGTCCAGCCAACATGCGCCACGTGCTGCAGCTGGCCGCCCTGCTGCGCGCGCTCACGCGATACATGCGCAGCGTGGTGCAAGCGCACACTGACTCGCACAGCCCTGCCACGCGCGTGCTACGTGTCAACGCGTTCCTACACGACGCGCGAGCCGAACAGTTCAACGTACACGCCGTTGCGCGGTACCTACGCGTCAGTCAACTTGGCCGCAAGCTCAACATGTTTCACGACCGCCATGGCAGCACTGCCACTGAGTCACAGGACATTGTGTCAAAGGACGCTACGACAAAGAACACTACACCGAAGGACGCTGCGCCGCCACAACGCGCCACATCGCCGGCCGCCGCCATTGCTGCGCTCGAGGCGTTCATCGCGTGCATCGGCAGCCCCGAGAGCTCTGCCGCACGCGTAGCCGTCACTATCGACTCGGGCTCGGCGCGCCTCAAGTACCTTCTGCTCGACCCGGCCGAGCCGTTTTCCGAAATCCTGCGTGACGCGCGCGCTGTCATCTTGGCGGGCGGCACCATGGCGCCGGCAGACGACCTGGTGCGTCAGCTGCGTCCGCCCGACCATCCGACCGACGCCCGGCTGTTTTCCTGGCCGCACGTCGTCGACGCGTCGCACGTGTGTGCCACCGTCGTTGCCTCCGGTCCAACAGCTCAGCCGCTGCGCTTCGCCCAATCCGATCTCGCCAGCCCCGCAGGACTGTCAGACGCCGGGCTGGCGCTGGCTGCGCTGTGCCGCGTGGTTCCCGGCGGCGTCGTCGTGTTCTTCCCCTCCTACGCGCTGCTGCGTCGCGCCCACGCGCTCTGGCGCGACGCCCAAGTACTCGCACGCATCGAAAAATCCAAGCACCGCGTGTTCGCCGAAGACAACCGCACGGGCGTCGCTGCCAATGCCGAGGACATGCTACCGCAGTACTCGCAGTGCGTTGCGCAACACGGGGGCGCCGTGCTGCTCAGCGTGGTGGGCGGCCGGCTCAGCGAGGGCATCAACTTCAGCGACGCTTTGGGTCGCGCCGTCGTCATGGTCGGTCTGCCGTTTCCCAACCTCGGCGACGCCGAGCTGCGTGCACGTCTCGACTACTGCGACGCGTCGGAGGGTGGCGAGCAGATGGGTCCCCGGGCACGTGCCATGTACGACGCCCTGTGCATGCGTGCTGTCAATCAGTCTATTGGTCGCGCTATCCGCCATCGCGCTGACTACGCTGCCATTATCTTGTTTGATGTGCGCTACGCTGAGCCACGTATCGCTTCCAAGCTGCCTCGCTGGATCACTAATGCCGATTCAAAAGACGCTGCTCCGCTCAAGCCTCTACCCTTCGGTCCTGCGCTTGCGCAGATTGCCACTTTCTTCAAGCGCGATTTTACCTCCCACTAGATCATCAACACCCAAACTATTTTATCTTTTTTATTAAAGTTTTAACAAACAATCGAGTATTTAGTGCTCACAGTATGAAAAGTATGCCACAAAGCCCGCAATATCAGCATCTTGCTCAGCAGATTCGTCATCTTTAGGTTTGCGTTCCTCCATTAGCTCAAGGCGGATGCTGTTTGCATCTTTGATAGAGATTGGAAAGTCAACTCTTTCAAAGATGTTTTCCTTGATCAATTCTGGAAGCTCTGCTAACCGCCCAGTCTTCATAAAAGCTTCGCTCCACCATTCCTGCTGCTGTGGCGGCACAATCTCTGTAGACGGAATTCTTGTAGACGGATCGATAAAGAAAAATGCAAAGATCTTGCGGTGCCCAGGCTTGGTTGGATCTGCAAGCTTAAACCCTGACACTCGATGCTGGTAGATGTTTGGAAACACGATACAGCGGCCGTTTCTAGCTTCAATCTGGCCAAGCGGCTGGGATACAATAGCGCCATCTTCTATCCCATCTCTATCGAAAACATCGTAATCTGCATCAATCATATCGCTACGATACTGCTCGTAGTTAATCGTATCTGTATCAACAGACTCACGAAACGCTAGATTGCTTTCGGTGATATTTTCAATATCGTAGTAGTATATCCCTGTTGCAACAATGCGCTCGTTCTCCAGTGCTTCAACATGCCAAGTACCGCCTTCGTACTCTGGGTTTTCGGGAGTCAAAATAATATTGGCCATCTTTACAATAGCTTGAAGGCGTCTTCCGCGCAAGCAGTATGGAACCTTGGGACGATCAGGCGCAACAAAGGGAAGCGGTTTCCGTTCAACATTTTGATAACTTTTTTCCCATGCTTCGAACATATCGCCATCATAATAGACCGGGCAAAGTTTCATGTATGCCTCGTAGTCAGTAGGATCAAGGATGTACTCTGGGCGTGGATGAGTAATGTCGGTCAACACCTGTTCAAGAAGCGGTACAAACTTTGAAAAGATGTTGGCAATGGTTGGATAGAATGCTGCATGTTTGACTGGGTGTAAGTTGTTAATGTACGATTTAATCGTTGTCTCCCCATTTTCAGCAACGTCAAACTCGGTTGGTAGCCAGCAGAATTTGTTTTCTGGCTTATAATAATAGTAATCTTGTCGAACAACTGGCTTTGCGGGCATAAAATACACAGAGCCATCTTCATCATCTGCACTCCTATAGTGCTCCTTGAGGAATTCACGCCAAGTATCGTGGTTCCCGGGTGCTTGCCCAAACGTACTCAAAGACAAAGCATCCTTCGGAGACGGAATTGGGCTAGTTAGAACATGCGAGCGAGCGTAGATAAGCGGGAAGAGTGATGGATGAATCAGATTCAGAACCTGGTTGTTGCTGTTTGGATGCCAGTCTTTTTTAAAATCAGGTATGTCCTCCAGGATAGTCACGTATTCCTTCAGTTGAGCCTCAGTCTCCGGATCAATAAGAGAGTCAGAAACCCAGACCTGCTCAACGGTGCTCATACCAATTTTGGTTTCCCGATCATGGAAAGAAGCAAAGTAATCAAGCTTGTTCAAAGCATATGCAAGCTCTGAATCGTTAAGACCATTGGTTTTTGCTTCAGCCGACCAACGGGCGCGAATTTCGGCATCTTTGAGTTTTTCGGTCCAGTTCGGTTTTCCACGGATTGCATCGCACATCTGGCGCACACGCTTCTGGCTTCTGGTCTCAACTTTGACATATACTGATTCATAAATTGCTTTGGGCCAGAACTTTTGGCGCAGAAGTTGGTCGAGTTTTGACGGATTATTGGTAGTAGTCATTACTAAAAATAGAGAATAGCAAAGTTAGAGATAGAAAAGAAGAAAAATGTTTCAGTGTAATATCCGACACGAAAAGAGAGGAAAGAAAGATCTTGCTCTTAAATAATGCTGCAAAGGTGCAACAAAATGAGCGCTGCTGCGGAAAATGAGCAGTTTTCTTTTAGATAACGAATGGGCAACAGGATTGACAGATAAAACGGCAATCGGACTGGATACAGAAAAATACAGGTTGGTTTTGGTTCCGACTTTATAGGTGCGTTCCGCCATAAATCTTCAATTACTCAGTATTGCAAGAATGTATTTGAATACGTGTAAATAGTGCATTTATATCAACTTGTTATTTGAAACTTTTTTCGAGCATTTTATATCTCAATGACAAAATTACTTAATATATTATATTCAGTCAAAAATCACTTGCAAATATCGAGATATCTGCTAGCATTTATTTTCATTCTACTTTTAAGCGTTATCTATACTGGAGATTCAAATACTGACAGATTAAAAATACCGGCTAGTAGTTATTGAAATATTTAAATTACTCAAAAGAAAAGACGCAAACACAAACAAAAAATACAAAACACTACAAATTAAAGGTACGAGTGCAAGAAAAAGTAGATTCATTTGTGTCGGGTGTCTGAAAAAAGAAAAATTAAATTGCAGTGACAGCTCATGGATGCGGCGCAGCCAAAGTAATTTTGAGGTGGCGAACAGGTCACTTCAAAAAATCACAACCGCTGTCGCTTGCAAACGTCACTTATCGATTGCTAATTCTTTCCCGACCTGCTTATCACAACATTCCCCTTGCTTTCTTCAATTTTCGTTTCACTTTTTTTGCGCAGCATGGAAGAATCACATTCTCAATTTCACTGAGCCAAAAAAGCACCTCATTCCAATTGCCAGTATTACAAAGTGCCACAATGTATTATGTGCTGTTTACCGTATGTGTTGTTCCATGCATTACAACCGTCCAAAATGGCAACATTTGTGCCGTTGCAGCTCAACATCCGGTAATCATATGACTTTCTCTCTCTCAGTCCATTTTAAGCCACCCAAATTTCCTCACAGTGCCCTTATCGTATTGCATAAAGCAAATAATGATGTTTCCATCGAGTTGAACCCAACATGAGCCAATGAAAAGCTTATCGTAGACATGCGTAAAGATTTGGCACCGGCAGTGAGATACGGGACAATTGAACAAGCTAAAAATATCAAGGAGGGGAGTGGGGTACATGTCGAGGCTACGTAATAGACAACCATGAGAGGAAAAAGAAGTGGCACTTATATTTTCCTAACTGAAATCTTCAGCAAAGAAGCCAGTTGCGTGGTTGCGTCTCAAAGTATAAAAGACATGTATCAACGTCCGCCCACTTTTTCTCGTTCAGATTCATAACTTGCTACTTTTTTCTTTCCATGAGTTTCAATACTATTGTTTATATAGGACTACTCGATGCGGTGGATATGAAAGGTCGCTTAGATTATTTATTCTCAAATACACGACTCTGGGTAAGCACACAATACATTCCTTATTTTGAAATGATTATCTCCTGGATTTGCACTTTTTCACTTAGCGGGAGTGATACTACCTTATTTAGCGTGCTAGCTTCAGGGGAAGCCTTTCTGGAAAATTTAGATAGTACCTCACGGTACTATCTCTAGATGCCTGATTGAGATGGATCATCGACAGTACAGTCCGGCAGCAAATGTAGGCTTTCATATACCTACAGCTGCAAACGGGCTGCTCTCGTCCATTGGAAGGCTCGCGATGTAAGGAAAGTTTACGTACCACTAAGTTAGAAAAGAGTTTGTTGATTAGAACTGCTAGGTAATAGACAACTTGACCTAGGTAATGGAGCGCCTGTTCCGACAGGACTGAATTTATTCAGTTTGTGTTATCCGAGCTATAATTCCTAGGGGCAGCCTTTTTTAAGCGCGACCTTTAGGTATCTCCCTACTCCAGTTGTCTATCCTAGATTGCGGCACACCAAGTGACTTGTACCCTGAGGTTGCTGAATGCTTCAGCGTAAACCTTTTCAATCCAATTACTTGCCTTGGTCAGTAGAGTCTCACGACTTTCTGCTTCAATTGCTTGAGGGGAGTAGTATACCGCAGACGGTGACATGCATCGGTCAACCGCATGGAGAAGAAGCTCCAGCGGTATGACCGAAGCAGCACCTGGAGTAGACCGGTCTTGATCTAGACAAGATCTTGGACTCTCCCTGCACCTTGCTATTTTTCAAAGGCACACGAAACGAAAAACAAACGGGCAAATCAAAACACAGGAAATGCACGCTACGTCAGGAAATTACATTTGCTAGCAGCTGCGCGTTGCAAGAGTATGATCAATATAAGGAATGTTTGTGTGCTTATTGTCTGTGCCTAGCACGACAGCGGTTGTGTTCGAGAATATCTATTCTAGAGAATCTTTTCATTATCCGCTGCATCAAGTTTATGCTATATTCAAGCATCAGTTTAGCGTTTTTGTAGTTACATTGTAAATATATTATACAAACAAGTTGACAGTTAAACATGAAAACATACGTTACACTTGGAAATGCTCAAAACAAAATGAATGCACATATATTTATACGCTAGAATAGTTTACTCGCGAGCATTTAAACTAGGTTGGTGCAACATCATTGTAAATCGTTAAACTGCTAAACAAGTAGCGTGTCTGTTGTGCCCTGTTTGCAACAAGATGATTAATGCTAGCCATGGTTATCGCAAGTCTCTTATATTCTATTTGATTTACCCACACATCAAAGTGGTATCAACTGCTATTTTACCACCACCACAACAAAGCTGACGGATAAGAGAGATTCTGAAGATGCATCCATTTGTAAATCTGCCCCATCTTATTCAAGACAAGCTGTTTCCCGGAATTCGCTACCCCATATCTTTGGAGGATGCTAAAATACGGAGACAAAAACTACTAGTAGATGTTCCTAGTAAAGAGGATATAAGTATTAACAAAGGGTGGATAAGTGAAATTAGTTTTTTTTGAAAGAAGCATTAAGTTTACGACAAGCTTTTAGATTGAGTTTTCTTAAAACCAGGTTAAAACAAAAACATTATGTATTCATTCTGTTTGTTACTAAACAACACACGAACCCCATAAGATACATAAAACTTGTATTCTGACATTTAGGTTGTTGTGTACACGTGCCATACCAATGATTATTATTGCCGAAAAACATTTAGTAATATATAATTTTTAGTCATGTTTACTCGTGGCGTAGTGCGCAGAACAAAAATGCGCGGTGTAAAAAGCCAAACAACCGATACAATATCCTTCAGCAACGTGATTGAGTCAAAATCGGGGGAGGCAATTGAGGAAGCACTGGTGACGGGGTTCTATATCGATGAGCACTGGCTGCTAGGCCAATTGCCCAGCGCCAACACAAAGATAACACTGGTTGCTGAGCATCGTATAAACGAGCAGCTTGACGATAACCGTGTTACTCGCATTGCGCCTCAAAAGCTTAAACCGTCAGTACAAATTATGCACTGCAAAATAATGTTGCTTTTCTTTGCCTCACATATGCGGTTTGTCGTGTCCACAGGCAGCATAACTCCAGAAGAATGGTCAATAGTACAGAACGCAGTATTTATCCAGGATTTCAAGCGCGCAAAGGACAGATTGTACGCGGCCAACGCGTTTAGCCTTGCGCTGGCATACGCGCTTCACGACCTTTCTGTTCCTCATGCTGTGATTGGATTGCTGAACGAAGTAAAGTTTTCAAATGCTAATGTTCACATTGTCACAACTGTGCCTTCGGGCACTGGCGGCAACATGACTGAGTACGGTGCGGAGCGGCTTGCACAGGTGCTCAAAGAAGCAGGGGTAGATCCAGAAAATCAGAACCTTGACAATATTGAATATTTTCGGCCGAACGGCCGTTTGTATTGTGTGGGCTCATCTCTGGGCCCGCTTGACAATAAGTGGCTGCGCGATATGTATGTCTGTGCTCACGGACTGAGTCCCTTAAAATTAGGTTGGCCTAGCATAAAAACACTTCCAAACAACCTTGTGGATATTGGCGTAGCTTTTCACACTCAGCAACAGGTGGAGCAGTGTCGATATGGAAGCGAGGTAGGTGAGAAGCATATATATGCGCAGCGGAAGACATACGAGGATAAAAAGTTCCCGCACTCTGCAATGGTGCGTCTGGAGCCCGCTGTTGAAGACACGCTAGTGCACACAAAGATGATTCTAGCACGGATGGGCGACAGCCAGCGCACCGGATGGATGTACATTGGCAGCCACAACTTTACCCCAGCTGCCTGGGGCCGTCTCAATAACAAGACATACTACCACAACAACTACGAGTTTGGTGTAATATTGTGCAATGTCGAGTATTCAAGTGACAACAACAGTGTACGGTGGGACGGAAAAGAAGTACCTTTACCGTTTAAATTTATCTGGGAGCCGTATGGACGACTGGATGCACCATATTTAAAATAGTTTTTCTTTTCAAATTGCGGTATATTTTTGACAATATTGTTGAAAAATTGTTTAGTGTTTGCATTTTCCACCGCTGACGACAATTGTCGAGGTAAATGTTGGGTTGGTTGCGCTGGTGGTGGTTGAGTAAGAGGTGGCTGGTGGCGATGAAGTGACCGTGTACTCGCTGCTAGAAACTGTAACTGAGCCATCAACACTAGAAGAATCGGTGGTAGCAGTGACAGTGGTAGCAGTGTCAGTGATACTAGTGGTAGTATCGGTGGAGGTGCCATCATAGTTAGAGGAATCGGCAGCGGTGGTACTTGTGCTATATGATTCTGTGCCAGCAACTTCCGAAGTTGAAACTTCAGTTGTAGAGGCATCTGTGGTGGAAGCATCGGTAGTGGAATTATCTGTTGTAGAAGCATCGGTGGTGGAAACTTCAGTTGTCGAGGTATCTGTGGTAGAAGCATCTGTGGTAGAAGCGTCAGTGCTAGAAGCATCCGTGCTAGAAGCGTCAGTGGTAGAAGCGTCAGCAGTAGAGGTTTCCAATGTAGAAGTAGGGGTTGGCGTTTCCGTGCTCTCGGTTGAAGAGGCAGTGGCTGTCGCAGTTGCAATTACTTTGATTTGGCTCATAATTGAAGCTACTTGAGCATCGGTTGTCGGAATAGGATCAACCACAATAACACCATTTGCACGGCGAACCAGCGCTTGCTTTGGTGCAAGGTTAATTATCGGTTCCCGGTCAATAGTAGGCGTTTGCCCGCGACGCACAATATTTTTTTGAGGATTGATAAAACTGGCAGAAGCCAGCACGGAAAGAAGTGGAAGAACGGCTATCTTGATGAGCAACATTGTCAAAAAATTGAAGGAAAAGTGCGAGTCGTTAAAATGAGTAGTAGTGCTGTCAAAAGGTTTAAAAAAGTAAACTACAAATGCAAATATACAAAAAGTGGTTATAGATGTGCGAGAAATGGAAAAGTAGCGAAAATTGGGATATGAAATTAGGTTGAGAAGCTCTAGTCAGAAGAATTTTGCTCTGTATTTATTCTTCCAGTGAATTTATCTCGCCAAGCTTTTCTTCCTAAATTGTTTGAGCCCCAAGAAAGGAAGAAAGTGTAAAAAGAAGTATGGCATTATTTAAAAAAAAACTATACAAAGCATATAAAAGGTCGGAATTTAACATTTCTTCCTTTGTGTGTCTATCTGCCTGCATTTGCCTTTATTTGTAGATAGGGGCGATTCTCTTACAAAATGCGAGAATAAAATCTGCGTGTGCCTTTTTAAACTTTTGCGTCAACTTTGGAAATTTAGTTTCTTTGTATTCGTTTAATATATAATGATTGCCAAGAGAATAGAATGGAAAGAGTGTAAAACTTTAAGAGGTCAAAAGGCTGCTAGTAAACCGACAGGACTAGCAAAATCTAAGTTGCAACTGTTTTAACGGTTGTAGCAAATAATATCGTTGATAAGTATGCGCATCTTTCTGCTTTTTTGTAGTACTAGTGGCATTCTAAAGGAAACCAAACGTAATTTTGGATTGTTTTATTTATGGATTGTTTACAACAGGTGATTACAAAAAAGTTTGAACGTAACGTGTGAGTCAGCCATTTCAAGAAATTTAATTTACAAATTGCTGGTCTGAACTTTCTCTTTCAATTCAATATTCTAAAAGCCAGTTTATAACATTGCTAATATAAAGTCAAAGTCTGGCTATACCTATATGACCGATATTTGATTCAAAATAGAAGCGACTTTGCTGTCGGTCGTTGGGATAGGTGAAACAGCAAACACTATGTTGTCGTTGTTTGAGCTAGTCCGGCTAGGTGCTTGTTTATTGGTGATAGTTGTGTCTGGACGAGTTGTCTTTTGTCC
>JANBSE010000055.1:0-24360 GCA_027578475.1 Coemansia sp. RSA 2607
AAGCAGCGTGCGTCGGCGTTCTCGCCCGTGGCCGACGCTCCGGCCAAGGACGAGTCAAGGGGCGCTGCTGTGAAGGAGGTTGCAGGGAGCGCTGCCGGCGACGCGCCCTCGTTGGCTGACCGTCTGGCGCGCGCGCAGACCAAGCAGGAGCGCGACCAGATTCTGCGCGACCTGGCCGAGGAGCGCTTCCGTGAGCGCCAGCGCGCTTTGGGTCTGCCGGACACCGACGCAGACGCCGACGCCAACACTAAAGCCAATGCGCCGCCGCAAGAGATGTCTGAGAAGCCGGTCGCTAGCAACCCGTTTGCCGCCAGTGCAGCTGCTGCCACTGCTAATGCACCTGCTCCTGCTGATGCCGACAGCTCTGACGAGGAATGGGATCGCGACGAGAGCTCCGACGACTCAAGCGACTCGGACGACGAGCCGGCTCGCGCGGCGTCGCCCAGAAGCGCCATCAGTTTCAACACGGCCTTTGCGCCAGCTGCAGACAGCAACCCGTTCCTTGGCCTTCTCGCCGCAGCCACATCTCCTACGCCGCTGCCGCCGTTCGAGCACGTGCGCGTGCGTGCACTGTACCCTTACCAACCAGATGGCGCCGTGGGCGAGCTAGCCATCCAACCAGGCGAGCTGATAGAAACACGCCCCGTAGATCACAACACCCCCGGACGCGACGCGCATGCCGCAGACGGGTGGATGTTCGGCGAGGTTCTGCAGGAGGCCGACGACAGCGAAGATGGCTGGGGTGCGAGCGGACGCACGGGGTGGTTCCCGCGCGAGTACGCGGAGACTTTGGGCGCCCCCGGGTCGCGTGCGTGGATTAAGACACGGGCCAAGTTTGGTCGTGCAAAGTATGCGTATACGCCGCAACATGACGACGAGCTGCGGGTCGCTCAGGGTGACCGTGTGCGCGTGGTCGATGGGGATGCTGCTGAGAGCTGGTGGCGTGTACGTGTTATTGCATCGTCTGCTGATTCGGCTGATAAGTTGGAGGGCATGTTGCCTGCAATTTACATTGAACTGGATAAATAAACATGTGTTTTCATTGATATTGTTTTGGAGGTCGTGTAAGAATAATGTCCGTCTCTATTTGTTGTACTTGTTTCGTTTAGTGTTGATAACACTTGCAGTTTATATCCGACATTTAGTCAAGGTGCTGTAACGCACTTGGACTAGTTAACACATGTAATTGTTCGGATACTTTATATATTCACAGCAAATAAGTAAATTGGTTTCCTAATCCTACTATGATATAAATTATGAGTCAAGTACCTGGACAATGATTAAATCTAGCTTGAAAATATTCTGCTCTAAAGGAGCTTATAAACCCCTCTCTGGCATTTTCAAGCTTCAATGATGCAACTCAAGTATTCCCAACATGTATTAGCACCTACAAGATCCTCCCATGCCAAGCATGTGCAGCGACAAGAACCATTTGCTTATAATGTTGATTTTGTTTTATATAATAGTAGACGTAGATTGCTTTAAAGTCTTTTAAACTTCATCAGCTGATTTAAAATAATGGATAAAAGATAATTTTTTTAAAAAAAAAAGCCGTTTTAATTACAAAAGAAAATTGACTACTTTTTTTTAAAGACAAAAGATAATTGTAAAATGCAACAGCTGATTTGCTTTAAAAAAAATTTGGTCTGCTTTGCCTTGTCTTTTAAAAAAAAACTTTGTTTCTTTTAAAATATAAATTTTGATAATAAAATTTTTTAACACACTATATTCAATGTGGTTGAAAGTTTGCAGAAGATGTAATAAAAGGGCGCATCTGGTGGGGGAAAAAACGATAAAAATGCAAATTATTTTGCTCCCCATTTTTACTCTAATATTTTTAAATTTTATATATTTTGACTAGCCAACAGAGAATACTATTATCAACGAATGGCAACGATAACTAATCAGCAAGAAAAAAGGAAGAAATATTTTTCAATATTTTTTGGTTGTACGCAGGGATTTCAATGATATTGGTAGCAGTTAATGGTGGTTTAATGGCATCCGATGACATAGATAGTTATGACTTGGCAATACGCAAAAAGTATGGGCTAATCGAGCTTAACAGTACAGGTCAAATGCTTAAATTCGCAGTCAGATTGATTGGTCCAATAACTTTTTTCATTACATTGGCCTCATTGGCAATCGAAAAAAAAAAGTTTTTGAAACCCAGTGAAGAATATCAACAAGAAATTATTAAGTATTATCGAACTATAAATAAAAACAATTCAAATGGGGAAGCTAACCCCAATAGATGGATAGACAAAAAAGCAAGAAGTTACTTGTGGGAAGTAGTTCTAAGGACGTTTGGATGGACAGTGATTGTGTTTGCAATGCAAATCAATGATCCACTGTATGATTTTTATGCAGATGCACAATCTGAAATTCCAAAAGCCAATCTAAGATATATTATAGCGTGTGCAGCGCTCGTGTCTTTGGTAGGGTTTATGGTGCTTGTGTGGATCTGGGGTATTAAAAAGAAGAGTGTTATAAAGACACAGTATCCAAAAATCACAGAAGAAAACACTTATAATCAGCCAGTTACTAAAGCATTACAAAAGGAAAACTCTGATAACCTGTCAGTCATTGAACCATTACAAAAGGAAAACTCTGATAACCTGTCAGTCATTGAACCGTTACAAAAGGAAAACTATGATGAACAGTCAGTTAATGAAATAATAGCAGATAAAACCTATAAAAGATGGTCAAAATATATGATACTATTAGATAGTATTCTAAAAAACATAAATGACTTTGGATTTGTTTTACAAGAAAAAAATTTAATAATAAAAAGGATAAACAAGGCCAGTAATTTATTAAATAATATTGAAAAACTACATATTGATAATAATAAAAAGCAAGTAGCTAGAACAAGAAATCCACTAAAAGAATATATTTACAAATTATACAATGAATTAGCAATTGTAAACAATAATGTAAAACAGCCATTATATAATAATAAAAAAAGAAATGAATTGGCAATAATATTTGGTCATGTTTGTGGAGATTTGCAAGACAGATTAGATTGTCTATCTACCCATCGAAAATTATTTAATCAGTAATCGCAAGTACTATTTATATAGATTAGCTCGAGAAAATCAAGGACTGCAGTCCATTATTTATGAGAGTCTGTGCAGTACCCTTGGGATAATGCACTTCTTCTCTTTTTATTTCATCTACCCGCTCAAACCACATCCCTTTAAAAACTGTAAAAAGTTGAAAATGTCAAAAACACAAAAACATTCTTATTTAGTCTTTTCTAGTTTCTTTTTTCCCTTCTTCTCTTTTTAGTCCCTTTCATTCCAATAGTTGTTTAGGCACTAGTCGCTGAACAACTCATCAGTCAATAAAGACATTTGTTTGCAAAATCTACATAAATAAAATTTATGATTAAGAATTACATTAAAAATTAGTTGAAATATACAGTAGCAACAAAAATTAATAATGTTGTTTTCTTTATTTTTTGTTAATCAATATTTCTGCAAGTAGACATGATAATAATAAGAAACTAAATTTATGTAAAAGCTCTGTTGTGATAGTACATGTGACGAGTGAACTTTTAGTCCGTAGCTCGCACTAGTTGTCTTAGGTCCCCCACTGCATACGTCAGCGAATGACGCTGGCTCCAGTTCCATCGGTCCAGTTGTAGCCGCGTTTACAGCCACACTGCCGGTCTCCTTGTAAATATTTGCTAATATCTCAACCATGTCGCGAAGCTCCGCAATACCACGTTCGAGTGGCTGCAGGTCTGCCGTCGTGGCGTGTAGCTTCATGGTCTTGGCGAAATGTAAATAGATTGGGTTTTATAACTTTTAGTGATAATCAATAAATAAACGTGCGTGTAAAGGTAGCAGAATGACCGTTAACACACACTGAAAATAAGAGAAGAAAGAAATGACTTGAAACTGCGTCTGCATATAACAGACGTTGGGCGCGATATCTGGCGCTTAAACTTGAATAAGAAAGAGAGAGAGAGTATAGTCAAGTGCGCGAGTTGCACTGAAGACTATGAAGAGAGGGTGTACGCGGCGCTAGCGAGTGAGGGAAAGGCCGGAGACGTACGATATTCCAATTGCTATAACGTTTAACTTTGCGATAAGATTCACTGAGGGTTTCGCCAGATGCTCTGTTTAGCGGCGGCTTTTTATACCTGTTGCTTTCGTCGCCTACCTTGTCGATTTGTTTACGTCTCTTAAGTCTCACTGGGCGGACCACAATTGTCGCTGTCACACCCATTATCTCGCCCGGCTTGTCAATGTCAAACAGAACAACGGTTCCGCCATCCTCAATGGTTCTGGCCAGCACAATTGTGTGGCGCCCATTGGCGACAGATGGAGCCAACTGATGAGCGGAACGCTCGTCACATGTTGCAAATAGAATTACATGCATTGCTTTACTCAATAAAGATTTATGGGCATTTGAAAATGGATATGTAATGTTCAATAATATTATGGAACAAACACGCATTCTCTGAATAAAAGAGCAGCCACCCCCGCTAACAACAAACAATTAGTTTTTTTAGCTTTATTCTTTTGCTCGAATATATTGTTGCAAATGGTGTGGACTAGTGGACGTATTAACCTGGTGACAAGTAATAAAATAATTTAGAAAATGTAGACTTTATTTCTTAACCAAGGATCCGTGCTTTTGGAGGGCGCGGGACCTTGGTATTTAAGGATTGATAAAACATATGTGTGTCATGACGGCTTATCAGGGAACACTCCTTGTATGTTGTGTGTGTTATTGTGTCCTATCTTGAATGCCCTTTGTGAACGTAGAGTTCTGATTGCACATGTAGATCACAACATTGGGAGGGGAGTGTAAGCCATTGTAATAGCGGCCTTCTTTATGTATCTTCCATTTCTGTATGCTGCGAACCGGTTCTTGTTTCTGCTGGCACCTCCGGGTCCCCAAGGGGGGAGGCTGGATCGGGGGCCAGGCGACAATATTACATAACAAATGTCGGTTTTAAACACCATAAGTACAGCGCTTAATACGAATTTTTTTATTTGTTTTTTATTTACAATCGTAATGATGGTTCGCCCGCCTTTAAACCCCAAATCATGAGTACACACAGCAAAATAAGAAACAAGGTGATTAATGCCATAAGCACAAATCATTAGTGTAAATTACAAATTAAAAATTCTTAATCTGTCCATGTTACTACTAAACGTATCATTGTACACTTTTAGAATGGCTTCCTACAAAACACTTTCTTCAAGCTTAAACTGGGCGACTGGACTAGGGAATACCGGAACTACTACCTTGGTGACAAGCAGCGGGTTAGGCTCGGACTGTGGCACTCTTGTTCCGCACTTTGTCAATACAACGCTTGCTCTCGAGCAACCGGTCGTGCTTTTGAGTTTTGCGCAGACGTACAACCACTACCTGCATATAATGCGCAAAATGGGCGTTAATCTGAGCAAGCACTCAGGTATGCACTTTATCAACGGGCTTACCCAAAATGACCTCTCGTCATTACCAGCAGCCACTCGCCCTGCGCTCACACTACACAACAAATGGGTAGAGTTTTTCCACTATCTTTCTGGGCTTCCCGGATGCACGCTGATATTGGACGGGCTCTGCTTGCTTGCTGACACGCAGGGGTTGGAAAAGGCAGTGTGGTTTTTTGAAGCGTGTCAGCGGATTGTTGAGCAAACCGGCGGGCGTCTGGTGGTAAACGTGTACCTGGACGAATGGACCGAGCAGCTTGTCAAACGGTTGATTCGCCGTGCGCACTACTACCTTGCGTTTGAGGCCCTGGGCTCTGGCACGGCAGCCGAGGTCTCCGGGCAGCTAAAGGCGGCGCCAGCCCATCTCTATTGCCAGATTAGCGCACGCGAAAAGGGGTTCAAGCCGGCGATGCTGCATTACAAAGTGTCTGACTCAACCGTCCAGTTTTTCTCGCCTGGTCAGTCACGCATTGTTTTGTAAGCAGTATGGGAAGATCTCGGATGCCGAGGGATACGAGTCGGCAGCCGAAATGGGGAGCGGATTGACGCCGACGTACATTAAAAAGGCATTGTTCACATGTTCTTTTCGATTCGAACAAGCTTTTTGTTGTTTGCACAGGGGATGATTTGTAATTTTCTGAAAAAATTTCTTGCCAAGACTTGTCTGCATCATCACCCTCTTTGCTGTCTCTGTCTCTGCTTCTTGTCGCCGTTCTCTACTACACCTCGCTATTATTTTTTCTTCTGATCGCCAGCCACTTTCAATTGTTTACATATATATACACGCTGAAATCCACTTGTCGGAGAACAAATTTTTTTTCAACCATCTCTACAAACTACTACCCCAGCTGCTATCTAACTTAAACTTTACACAAGTACAACTAATTACATACAACATGTCCAGATACCTCGATGAGGAAGCGGCGACTGCCGAGTCGTCAGCCATTGCTATCAACCCGGTTGCCGAAGTCGTGCTTGAGTGGGATGACCTAAACTACGATGTCAAGGAGCAGCAGATCATGCGGAACATCTCTGGCGAGGTGCGCGCAGGCGAGCTAATTGCTATAATCGGTTCATCAGGCGCAGGCAAGACAACTCTGCTAAACGCCCTGTCAGGTCGTATCGTCGGCGGTGAGCTCTCTGGAAACATCCTGTACCGCGGTGCCAAGCGCAACCCTGGAAACTTCAAGCGTCTGACCGCCTATGTGCAGCAGGACGACCTGATGCACCCGTTGCTGACTGTCGAAGAGACACTGACGTATGCGTCAAAGCTCCGCCTTCCTAGTAGCCAGTACAGTGTGGCTGACAAGAATGAGCGTGTTGCCGCTGTCATTCGTCAGCTGCGACTTGAGGCGGCAAGGAATACGCGGATCGGTGATGCGGCTACTCGTGGCGTCTCTGGTGGTGAGCGCAAGCGCGTCAGCATCGGCACCGAGCTTCTGACTGACCCCCGGCTGCTATTCCTCGACGAGCCGACATCGGGACTCGACAGCAACTCGTCCGAGATGGTCGTTGAGCTAGTCAAGAAAATCTCAGTTGAGCAGAACACGGCTACAATCATGACTATCCATCAGCCAAATGCGCGCATCTTCAACATGTTTGATAAGGTGATATTGCTGTCACAGGGTCAGCTCGTATATTTTGGCCCGACATCCGCCTCAATCGAGTACTTTGCCAGCATTGGTTATCAGTGCCCCATGCACGAGAACCCAGCCGACTACTTTGTTGATCTGATGACCCTGGATTACCGCAGCGACGAGAAATTGGCCGAAAGCAAAGCACAGGTAAACATGCTGGTCGAGAGTTTTGCCCAGTACAAAAACCAAACCAAGAGAAACTCTAGCGAAAAGGAGTCGCCAGCAGCAAGCTACTCGGGTAACGGTCCTGCAATATACCAAGAGTCGCGCGTCCCTCGCAACAACTGGTTCTACGAGTACAGCACAATTGCGCGCCGCGACTGGCTCAACGCCCTGCGCAACGTTCCCTTTATTGTCGGCCAAGTATCTCAGGCAATTTTCATGGCGCTGCTTATCGGTTTCCTGTTTTTCCACCTAAAGCACGATGCCCTTAGTGTAAGCAATCGTCTGGGACTCTTGTACATCATATGTGTCAACGCCACGTTCCCAATCATTATGCCTGTGCTGAACATGTACTACAGAGAGCGAGATATAATGATCCGCGAGCGCTCGTCGGCCACGTTCCGCGTATCGTCATTCTTCCTTTCCAAGCTGACCACTTTTATTCCAATTGCACTGACGGCAAACACGGTGTTCTTTACAGGCGTCTACTTTATCTCGCATCTAACATTTGATGCCGGCAAGTTTTTTATTGCTCTCGCAACATTTTTCTGTCTGACAGCCATCTCGGTGTCGTTTGCACTGCTGGTTGGGTCTGGAATCAAATCGATCGAGTTTGGGTTTGTTGTTGCACCTATTATTCTGACCATTCAGATTCTGTTTGGTGGTCTGTTTGCTAACCCGCATACGATTACACCGGTGCTCCGCTGGATTCGTTGGGTTAATCCGGTGCAATATGCGTTTTCGGCCCTTGTCCAGAACGAGTTTAAGCCTCTGGCGTTCTCTTGCGAGAAAGGCGTCCAGTGCTATTCCACGGGCATGCAGGTCATCCAGGCATACGGTGCTGGCAGATTCACGATTTGGCAGGACATTTTGCTAATGATCATGTTGGCATTTGTCGATATTTTGGCCGGGTACGCGCTGCTCCGCTGGACTGCCAAGCCCAAGTACATATGGCTGTAAGCAATCTTTTTCATATCAATAATCTAATACATATTATACATACACTGAAATCGATTAATTAACATAGATTGTCTAGTTGCTAACTCAAAACATGCTTGGATATTTTGGTAGCATTTTCAAGTTTGTTTGCCTGATTTTCGTTAGCTTGGCAGTGCAATAAAAGCTAGGGTTTGAACTGTTGTCAACGAATACAAACGTGTTGGAAAATCTGTAAACACGACTGCCTTGATTTCTCTCCATGTGCTTGTATTGATGGTAATCAAATGAGAAGTTTGCATGGTTGGGACTTCATAAACATTCGCGGAAAGCCGCTCTTTATTATGTACAGACACAGGTTTTGCTGAACTTTGTCATTTTCTGAGCCACGGACTCAATTGGCGGAAATACACATCCGACTAGTTAACCACTAACTGCATTTGTTGACTGCAATCAAACGTAAATTCATAGAAGCTTGCACGCATACGCAACCAGAACTACTTGATTTCTTTGAAGCCAGCATATGTTTACATTGACAGTGCCACCGTTCTAGCTGTATTGGAAATGGTATATAAACGTTAGCTTGTTCTTTATAGCAAAAAGTATTTTACTCTTAATTGGCGCCCTAACATTTTTATTCCTGCTATTTGTCTGTGCTAATACCAAAATGTCTGCAAACTTTGACGAGGAGGCCATGACCGAGGGTAGCAGCAGCCCGCCTACATCTTCCATCAACAGCGAGGTTGTGCTCAAATGGGACAATCTTAACTACCATGTCAAGACCAAAGCCAACAAGCAAACGTCGGTGCGTCATATTCTGCAAAATATATCCGGCGAAGTACGCGCCGGCGAAGTAGTCGCGCTAATTGGGTCATCAGGTGCCGGAAAAACAACTCTGCTTAACGCCCTGTCAGGTCGTATCGTCGGCGGTGAGCTTTCAGGCAGCATCTTGTTCCACGGCGCCAAGCGTAATCCTGGAAACTTTAAACGTCTGACCGCTTATGTGCAGCAGGACGACTTGATGCATCCACTACTTACTGTTCAAGAGACTCTGTCGTATGCCGCAAAGCTTCGTCTGCCCAACCGGCAGTACAATGCACAGCAGAAGGCTGATCGCGTTAACACTGTAATCCGCCAGCTGCGCCTCGAAGCCGCAAGGAACACGCCGATTGGCGACGCGGCTACTCGTGGTGTTTCAGGCGGTGAACGCAAGCGCGTCAGTATTGGTACTGAGCTGCTGACTGACCCACGTTTGTTGTTCCTCGACGAGCCGACATCAGGTCTTGACAGTAACTCGTCTGAGATGGTCGTGGAGCTAGTCAAGAAAATCTCGGTTGAGCAGAACACGGCCACGATTATGACTATCCATCAGCCCAATGCTCGCATCTTCAACATCTTTGACAAGGTTATCCTGCTGTCGCAGGGCCAACTTGTGTACTTTGGCCCGACATCGGAATCCATAAACTATTTTTCCGGAATTGGCTATCAGTGCCCCATGCACGAGAACCCGGCAGACTACTTTGTTGACCTGATGACCCTGGACTACCGGAGCGATGAGGCATTAGCACGTAGCAAGCAGCAAGTGAGTACACTGATCGATCACTTTACTCAGTATACAAGCCAGGCATCGGTATCTTCAAGCGAGAAGCAGCCATTGCCAGCTAAAGATAACAACAGCGGTAGCAACGTGGTACTGCATCTGGACGAGCCCGTGTCGCGGAACAACTGGCTCTACGAGTACACAACGCTCGCGCGCCGCGACTGGATCAACATGCTGCGCAACATTCCCTTTATTGTCGGCCAAGTATCCCAGGCAATCTTCATGGCACTGCTCATTGGCTTTATGTTCTTCCACCTAAAGCACGATGCACTAAGTATCAACAACCGCCTGGGCGTCATATTCATTATCGTCGTCAACGCCACGTTCCCCATCGTCATGCCCATGCTGACGCTCTACTACTTGGAGCGCAACATCATGGTGCGCGAGCGCTCGTCGGCCACGTTCCGCGTATCGTCGTTCTTTGTCTCCAAGTTGACGTCGTATATCCCATTCGCGCTTATCGCCAACACCGTGTTCTTCATTGGCGTGTATTTCATCTCGCATCTGGTGTTTGACGCTGGCAAGTTCTTTATCGGCTTAGCCCTGTTCTTCTGCATTACTGCGGCATCTGTGGCATTCCTCGTGCTCGTCGGCTCTGCTGTCAAGTCGGTTGAGTTTGGCTTTGTCATTACGCCCTTTGTGTTGACTATCTGGCTGCTGTTTGGCGGTCTTTTTGCCAATCCGCATACGATCACGCCGGTGCTCCGTTGGATTCGCTGGGTCAATCCGTTCCAGTACGCGTTTTCGGCCCTAGTCCAGAACGAGTTCAAGACCCTGGAGTTTGTCTGCAAGGCTGGCGAGCTCTGCTACAATAACGGCGCCGAGGTCATTGCGGCATACAGTGTCGGCCGCTTTACAATCTGGCAGAACGCCCTGCTGACTCTGATGATAACATTTGTTTACATTGTCCTTGGCTACGCCCTGCTGCGCTGGACTGCCAAGCCAAAGACCATATGGCTATAATCTACTTTACATATACATTTAGAATAATTAAGGAAGAAAAAATGAAAACTGACTAAGGAGAGTAATTAAGCAAGAGTGGTATGAGAGAAAGAGAGATGGCAGAAGTGCAATAGTGGTTTTGTAGCTGATTCAGCAGCAGCATACGCCGCTTACGAGGGCCGGAGAAGCCGCTGTCATATGTGCCAGAGCCAGCGACGACTCGATAGCAACCTGCGACATGATCAGCTCGGCGACCAGCCCAGCGACAGCCAGGGCAGCCGCAACAACCTCGGCGTCAACAACATTATCATTGAGACTAATGCTCGGCGCCGAGGTCGGCTGCTGGCTCTGACCAATGTTCAGCAGAGCGTCAACACTCTGCTGGCGACGAGCCTCAAGCAGCAGCTGATCAGCAGTAGCCGAGTGCGACTCGGGCATGACAGCCATGTTAACGGCAATATAGCCCGATTGGCTGCTCTTGGACGCCCAGTTTCCGCCAGACGCCGAAGACCCGGTACCCGGCGCACCGCCGCTTTTCTTGGTAGCCGCCTGGCTGATATCTTTGTGCGGGTTGAAGCGCGGCACGGTCTGTGATGGCTGTGCAGCAGATGCTGCTGGTATGGAGGGACGCGTAATCGGGGTCTGCTGAGTGGGCCCCGTGACTGCATTGTTTGCGGTAGGGCCATTGGCAACTGAAGTAGCGTTTGCGGTAGCAGACTGTGAAGCCTGCGAGACCGAAAGCTGGTTGATGCGCGAGCGAAGCTTGTTGATCTCATCACGTAGCTGCACGTTTTCGCGCTTTGAGGCGGCAAGCTCAACTCTGAGGCCCTCACTCTCCTCCTTGTGGACTCTGACTTCGGCTTCGAGCGTTGTGATGTACTCTACAAAAAGAAAAAGACAAAATTGCCAGCGGGAAAAGGGGTGGGCAATATATGCGGAAAAAGGGTGGTGCATTTAGGATTAGGAGACATGTGTAGTTTGACATTAAAAACAGGGTAGGGCGTGTGGGAGTGAGAACATTTGACAAGAGTAGCAGTAGAGTATCTACTAGCGTTGATGTTGATGTTTTGTACTTACCCTTGCGGCGGACACGGAAATTGCGAGCGGATATTTTGTTCCGCAACTGGCGGCGCTCTTTGGGAGTCAGACTGGTAATGTCGACGCCCTCCATGTCAAAGTCGTCCAAGGCATCGTCGGGTGACTGTGCCTTGACTGAAGGTGCTGGTGTTGCCAGCGATCTGGACGCACTAGGCGCAGACATTGCAGACGGCTTTGTGTTTGAGAGGGCTGAAGGTGTAGTGGCACGACGAGCAGCAGCTGAAGGCGGAGGGTTTGGCATGCGCTTTCTGGCAGCGGCGGCAGCAGCCGGGACCGGACGCTGAGGTGTTGTGTGCTTGCTAGTAGATGCAGCCGGCTGAGCAGTCGCGGCATGCTTAGTCGAAGCAGGCGGCGCCACGCGGGCAGCAGCAGTGGTCTTTGGCGCCACATCAGAGGCAGCACTGGGATGATCAAAGGAGGCAGCATTAGACTCGGAAGAGTCGACCAGCATGGCATCATCACCTTGCATGGAGGCGGCGTTAATATCAGATGTGAGGGGACCCAAGGCCGACAGCAGAGCGGCAGTTAGCAGGGCGTTTGAGTCGGCGGTGTCCATGTACGAGACACCGTCGACGGACTCGGGGGAAGTGGCAGTTAGGTTGTGTGGGTCGATGGTGGCCGCAGCAGGGATGGCAGCTGCGGACGGATCACTGGGGACAACTGCAGTGGTGGGAGAGGCGTTGTTGACCGCTGACAGAAGCAGCTGGTAGTAGAGCTCGTTGGTAAAGTCGGTGCTGGGCTTGTCGTCAATGTCGACGGAGCCGTCGTTGTCAACAAGCGACTGGTTGATGTAGGAATCGAATGCGTCCATTGTGGCAATAAAATATAATAATTTAGAGAAAGCAGGAAAAAGAGAAAAGGGCGAATATATTCTGGTGTCAGGCAATAATAAATGCCAAGAAAAAGGGAGGTGTGGAATATAAAAAACAGCAAGGAAGGACTCGGAAGCGGAGAGAAACAAGCAGCAGAGGGGAAAAAAAGTGTGTAAAAAAGGAGTCTGACAAATCGACAATTTGTAGTCAGTCGCGGGTGTTACAAGAGAAAAAGAAAGAGTGGAGCGTGGAGGGGTGTAAGGTGTAGACCAGCTTTATACGTTGGCGCAGTCTTGTTCTTTGCAGGCAGCGTGTTGTTTTTTTCTAAGCGGGGATGAGAATGAAATGGTCAACAGTGATGAACATGGGCATTACACACATCCCCCCTCGTCCCAGATTGTTCAGGCCACTTGTCTTTCTTTGCAAAGAAAGAGTAACAGAGAGATAAAGGAACCGGGCAAGCAAATCAAAACAAAGAGTGGGCGACACTTTAGCATCATCGGGTTGTAGAATAATATGCCCCTTTGTGCTAGTCGCAGAAGGTGTCCTTGTAGTGCTGGTTACTGTGGTACAAGCCACGCAGCTCCTGGAATGTGTTTACACCAATCTTGACGAGAGTATCACAACAGGGTGGGTAATCTTAATTAGCGGATGGCAAATCCAGATTGAATGGCAAAACTGACTATGCGGCGGTTTATCAGAACAATTTAATGCAACACGCGTAGAGTGAGCTTGTTGAGCCACCAGCAGCCTTGTCGCGTTCAAGCACTCGATCTTTTTTTGCAAGTGCACGCATACTTGTCACCTTTCCATTTAATTTCTTTTTTAGTACTCTAACGTTTTGCTCACACCCAGTTTCCAATCTTTCTAAACGAGCGCGTTTCTGCACCAACAATTCCGACTCGCCACACAGATCGCAACAGGCATTCAGCAAAATGACGTCGCGGGTAATCGAGGTGCCAATCTACAACTCGAACGATGTGCTCGAGATTGACTGCTCGCAGCTGCCGGCGCACGCCTCAGAGCTGTGCGACATCCTGGAGAACGAGGGCAGCGCGCTGCGGCTGTACCAGGAGTTTGCGCTGGAGTACTACAAGCAGGGCAGCATGGACGAGGCGGTGGCGGCGCTCAAGCGCGGCGTGGCGAACGCCAAGGCCAACGACCAGTCGGCCAAGGTGCCGCTGCTGAGCCTGCTGGCCAGCATGTACGTGCAGAAGGCCAAGGCGACGGAAAGCGGCAGCAGCGAGCGCGAGCTGGCGCTGCAAATGGCCACGACGCTGCTGAACGAGGCCGAGCGCATCAGCCGCAACGACGGCAAGACGCAGGTGGTGCGCGGCATGCTGGCGCTGGCCCGGCGGCAGGCTGACGCGGCGCTGCGGCATTTCCAGCAGGCGCAGCAGGGCGGCGTGCGCGGCGTGGCGGCGCTGCTGGGCGCGGCACGTGTGCTGTATGGAAGGCAGCAGTACGCGCAGGCGCTGGCGGCGTACCAGCAGGCACTGGTGCTGCGGCCCGGCGCAAGGCCCGACCCGCGCATCGGCATCGGCATGTGCCTGGAGCGCCTGGGCTACGCCGACGACGCCCGGAGGGCGCTGAACCGTGCGGCCGCCGTGGACCCGCAGGCGGCGGCGCCGCGTATCCTGCTGGCCACGATGGACTTCAACGCGGCCAAGCGTGCAGCCGCTGGCGACCCGGCGCAGGCCGACGAAGCGGCGGCGCATCTGCGTGCCGGCATGGAGCACCTGCGTGCGGCGTACGCGCTGCAGCCGGACAACGCCGCCGTGCTGCTGCGGCTGGCCGACCGGCTGAGCTGGCGCTGCGAGTGGGCGGCGGCGCGGCGGCTGGGCGAGCGCGCGCTGCGTGCGGCCGACACAATGGCGCTGCAGGCCGAGGCGCAGTACCAGCTGGCGCGCGCGCACCACGGCGGCCGGCGCTTCGACGCGGCGCACGACGCGTACGCACGTGCCGTGGCCATCAACGAGCGCCACGTGCTGGCGCGCTTCGGGCTGGCGCAGACGCTGCTGCAGCGCAGCGACATGTCGGGTGCCGAGGCGGCGCTGCAGCGCGTGCTGGCGCAGCACCCGCGGTGCACCGAGGCGCTGCGTGCGCTGGGCTACCTGCACGCACGGCTGCCCAACACGAAAGCCAAGGCGCTGGAGTACTACGAGCGCGCCATGGCCGAGCTCAACGGCGCCGCGGCCGACGCGCAGGACGCCGACCTGTTCCTCGAGGCCGCGCAGCTGTACGAGCCCATGGCTGCGCGCCGCGCCGCACGTGCCTACCGCACGGCCGCCGCACTGCTGGACGCCGCCGGTCGCAAGCCGCCGGCGGAGCTGTGGACCAACGTCGGCGCCCTGGCGCACATGGCCGGCGACGCGCTGGCCGCCGAGCACGCGGCGTACGTGCGTGCCGCCGATGCGCTGGGCGACGCGTCGCAGGACGCCCCCACGCGCGTGACGCTGGCCTACAACGTGGCGCGCTTCTACGAGCGCAGCGGCCAGTGGCGGCGCGCCATCCCGCTGTACCGCCGTGTGCTGGTGCGCGCGCCGGCCTACATCGACGCGCTCCTGCGTCTGGCGCATATCGCCATGGCGCAGCAAAACGCATCGGCCGAGGCGCTTGCCCTGGTGGAGCAGGCCGTGGCGCTGGACGCCAAGCGCTCGGCGCCCTGGCTCCTGCGCGGCAGTATCCAGCTGCTGACCCGCGACGTGCAGAACGCGCGACGCGCCTACGAGCACGTGCTGAGGGATTTCGCCAAACACGACGTGTACGCGCTGTGCTCCCTGGGCAACTACTATCTGGCGGCAGCGCGCACAGACGCTGACGCCACCAGCCACCGCCGGGCGCTCGAGTTCTTCGACAAGTGTCTGACCCTGGACCCCTCGTGCGCCGCCGCCGCGCATGGCGCCGCCATTGCCATGGCCGAACGCGGGTTCTCGGTGGACGCACGCCGCTTGTTCCACGACGTGCGCGATGCCGCTACTGCTGGCCTGGGCCCGCCCATGCTCGCTGCGTCGGCCGACCTGGTGTACCGACATGCGCCGCCTGCTGATGCGCCGCACGTGACACCAACCATGCCCGCTGCTGATGTTATCCTGTGGGCGTCCGTCAACGCTGCGCATGCGCTGGTCGACGAGGGCAACTTCCGCCAGGCCATCCTGGCCTACGAGGCGTGTCTGCGTCGTCTGCGCGACACCGCTGCTGCGCTGGCCGCCGTGCCGCCGCCCGCAGACCTCGCTGTGCCCGACGTGCTCTCCCACAACAGCGCCGAAGACTCTGAAACACAAGTCTCTGGTGAGGATGCAGCCAAGACCAATGATCCGGCGCAGGCTGTGGCTGCCGCTGACCGTGAGATCCGTCTGTACCTCGTGCGCGCCATGTACGTGCACGCCAAGGCGCAGAAGGACGCCAATACCATGCGCGCAGCGCTCGACGAGATGCGCAGCTTGTGTGCCGACATCGATTACGCGTTGCCTTCGGCCGACGGCGAGACTGCGAACGGAGAACCCGCTAGCGGCGAGGCTCCCGACTGGCCCTCGCTGACGCCCGACCAGGGACTCCTGCTCTTCGACCTGGCGTTGCTCGAGCAGTCCGTGGCGCAACTAACCAGCGAGCAGCCCGAAGCCGAGCGCACCCTGGCCACCATCGACCAGGCCACTGAAGCCCTCACCCACAGCACGCAGCTCTTCACGTGTCTCTCCCAGTGGGGCAAAGAGCAGCAAAAGAAACCCAAGCCCAAGAAACTATTCTTCTCCCCGCGCCTGGCCACCGAGCGCGCAGCATACGGCCGCTCGCTCTCTGCGAAACTCTCCCGCCGTCGCGAGGAGCAGGCGGAATTCGAGAGGCAGCGTCAGGAGTCCCGGGACACGTGGTTGCGCCAGCAGCAGGACGAGGAGCGGAGGCGCGAGGAAATGCAGAGGGCTGCGGAGCACGCTCGGAGGATCGAGGAGGAGAGGTTGTTGAGGGAGACCGAGGAGAAAAACCGTGCGTTGCGGGAACAGATGGCCGCGGAGCGTGAGCTTTTGGCTAGTGAGCGGGACCACGCTGCTGCTGACCATGAGGCCGGCTCTGCTAAGCGCAAGAGCACTGCTCGGGTTGTTGACGACGATGACGACCCTGTCACTTCGACAAATGCCAAAAAGTACAAGTCAAAGGCTATTGTCTCCGAGTCAGACGACGACATGGACGCGGATGATGATGCTGCCGACCGTACTCCGTCGCCGTCTGGCACCCCGCCGCCTGCTGAGTCTGACAACGATAGTGACAACAATGACTAGTTATTGCCCAATACACTCATTTTCACATTTCGATTCATTCCCAGATATTCTAGTGCAAAAAAAAGCTCAACTTAACAATAGGCAAAAAAACACGCTCTCGCCTAGGCTCGAACTAGGAACCTCCTGATTAACAGTCAGACGCGCTAACCAGTTGCGCCACGAAAGCCGTTCTTGTTTTTTAAAAATGCTGTGCGTAGTGTATCCTCTGACATTTACTTTGTAATAATAAAAATTTTGTGTTTTTTTTACAAAGAAATATATAGTTTTGCTTTATTCAAATATTTAATTATTTCTTTTTAATTGTATTTTTCTTTTATAGAGAGTTCGACAGCAGTGCAACGCATTTCTATCAAGACACTCAATTATTTTGCACTTTCTTCTCTACTTATTTCTTCATGCTTATATATAATAATAATGATTTCCATAACTAATTTTCCATCTCTCATTTTGGAAAACATCTTTCAACAGGTGTTTTATACTCCTAGATTGTACTATCAGTGGAAATGGTCCTTGCAATACCTACGTATCTGCAGTCAGTGGCGTTCTCTGTTAGCTCCAAGATTCTACAGCTACATTTTCTATAGTTCTGCACTGCCACTAAGTAAATCTCAGCTCACTACAAACTTTAATCTTGCTGTGAATAATGGTTATGCAAAATATGCAAAGTCTGTTAATATTGAGTTTAAAACACTTAACTGCATAGCCCCTTATATGGAAAGCTATGCTGATGTTTTGCATCGTCAGATATCTGCACAGAGTGCTATTACTTCTTTAAATTTCCACATATACCCTTCCCAGATACTATCCAATAATATTATGTATAGAGATAAAATTACTAGTCTGGAATCAGTCTTTTGCATACTTACTGAATCTGTGAGTACATATCTACCACATATTACAAATCTTATATTAACTATTCAACCTGAATTTTGTGGAAAATCAACAATATACAAAAATTTGCTCTGTGCATACAGTAAACAAATAACTTTATATAAAGGAGGTTACTTTAATCTTTCTACTGATCAATCATATTTTACATGTTTAACACATTTAACTCTTAGTTTAGAAAACGATGCAAGATATCAGGTGCCACAAATTAATCACCATATCATTAGACATTTATCCATTTACAACGTTCCTCTAAACTTTAAATGGAATCACATTATAAACAACCCACAAGCAAAAAGCGTAGTATTTGGTTCACTAGAATATCTTGATCTATGTTTTACAACAAAACCTGAAGATGATGATATTCTAGATTTCTTTACAAGCAGCAGTAATGAAAACAATTTATATAATTTTACTGTAGAATTTCCCAAGCTGCAAAATATATGTATCAGAAATGACCCATGTTGGTCATTTCTAAAAACAACGTATCTATTTACAAATCATTTGACTGAGCTTCAAATATTTAACTCAATTGACGCAATGAACATTATAAAAGATTCTAACATTCATGCATTAAAAAACCTTGTACTCTGGTTTAATAAAATTGACATGATTAGTCAATCACGTTTTTATACTGCCACAAACTGGTTTCTCAATGGTGACGTTAAATACACAAACTCATTTATTAACATAAACGAAATTGGACATCCAGTAAATTGGGAATCTACCCGATGGTTTAGCTTGACTGAGCTTAAATTAAATGATTGCGACGTGACTGCTTTTGCCAAATCTTTGCTATCTTGTCCATCTCTACGACAATATTATATTGACAATTTTGAAATTGGTAAAGAATCTATTGACACTTTTGAGAAAATAGCTAGAAATAGCACGCATATTGAGATTAACAAGAATTTAGAGTTGTTGAGCATAGCTTCTGTTATAAGCAAAGTTTGTACAAATAATGAAATGAAAGAGTTTATCTATTATTTAATAACCGAGTTTAAGAGCCTGCAGAGTATTGCTACATGTAAATCAAAGTGGCTAGATCTTGAATCATTTGTATTAGCCAAAAAGCATGCGCATTCACATCTTATAACTTTAAAGATAGAATAACTTGTTTTAAAGTAGTTAGATAAATAAAATCCATATATTATGACTAAACATAATAAACTTTGAATTATAGGGCGGAATTATAATAAGGCACCTTATGTTTTAAATTTTAATTATACAGTAAAAATAGCTTATGCTGTATAACGGTGGGTAAAATTATTTAAAAGAGCAGCTAATGTTTTAGCTATATTGACAAGTGTTCCTCTTATCAGTTGGCACCAATTTTTAATAATGAAAGACTTATAATCACGCTGTGCAGTGCTATTCAGAATGGCTGAACAGGTATTTGCTATAAAATGACAACCTGCGCAAATTAATGGCCAGGTTTGCGATGATTGTAGTCTTCTGCACTACTTGCAAAAAACATAAACAAATTATAATGTACGACAATATTAGCAAGTATATAAATAGGCTTACAACCAGAACATCTGTCAAGAACTTTAGTGATTTTTACTTCAAGCTACATCATCTTAGCTCGTACTCTTTTTTGTACAACTCTAGCTTTTTTCTTACTTGCTAGCGCCCGTACTTCTCCTGTACTCAATTGTTAATGCAACCTGCGCAAGTAAATACCTTTACTCAACATATGCTCATGTCAACTTTTTTTACTTGTAGTCTAGTCTTATTAAAGATTAACACTAATGTTGATACTTTTCTCCGTTTTTCAGCATAAATATCACATAAATCAATATGTAACTTTTATATACTATGTGCGGTAGAAATGTAGCAATTGCAACTACATTAGAACCGTTGATAAAGTTGACGTCATCTGCTGAGTTGTGTGGTCGCAGATCAACGGTAACTACAAGGCAGCTAGAAGAAGCTCTATGCTTAACAATGTGTTCTTTTAACTAAATAAAAGCAAGTGTTTTACAGACATACCTGTATTATTACTAGTAGTATTGCTTTAATTTTGCACTTTTATATTAGTAAGACAGAAATTTGAAATAAATTTACTCGTTACATGCGGAAATAAGACTGTTTTGAAGATAAGGGTATTTGTCTTGATTTTTAGTTGCAAATTCTTTTATAAAATCGGCATACTTTTTTTCAAACGTGGCAAACCGTAAATTAGGCATTCCGAGTACAAGGGATCTAATATAAAGGCAAGCTGCTTCTTTAGACGCATTGTTTAAATTGTAAATATCAAGCATCATTATGCTGGAATTAAAAGGGTTTGCCACTATCCGATCAATACTTAGGTATTTAGTAAGAGGCGTGTCGTCAATGTTGAGAATTCTGACTGTAAACTTGGACAAATTAGACAGTTTGCGAACAAGAGCTATAAAAATCGAGTGTTTAATGGAGTCAATATAGAGATATTTGATTATTGGCAAGTTAACAATTTCTGGCGCAATATTAAAATCCAAGTGCAGTTTGAGACTAGTAACTTTGTTTCCAAACCGGGGACCAATAATCTTTTCAGATCCTCTGACAAACTGATGGTTGCTTATTCCAGAGTCAATTCGAATGCCAACACGGCTAGCTGAAACATGGTTCAATATCCAGCAATTATAGTTTATGTAGTCAACAGAATCACGCAGCTGTAGCTTGCAGATGTTATCTGGGAAAGAGCAGTTTTTGAATAACAAATGACCAAAATGTCCACTATCAACGCGAAGCACCCGTAAACTTGGAAACAAGACACTTCGCTTAAAAATATCGTGCTCCCAATCTTTGTAAACTTGCTGAAACTTTAATGATAAGTCCAAATTAAGTTCATCAACATCAGAGCCATACCCATCGTCTGGTGTATCAAAAACCCCATTTGTTTCAATGTAAAGATCTGTAAGCATTGCAAAGTTTAGCTGATTGTTGGCACTAGAAAAAACAGAGAAATATTTCCAAATATAAATACCCGAAGCTCCAGTCAGTGACAACTTGCATAGAACTTGTGGCTCAACAAAAGACAAAAGTTGGCAGTGGTTAATAGCGAGCCTCAGATTTAAAAAAGTCAAATTATGTAGGTTAACTGGGCTTTCAAGTAACATGGGAAAAGACAACGACAAACTCTGCAATTTTTTAGAATAACTGGCCAACAACTGAGTAAAGGTAAATTTGGAATCAATCGATACAAATGGCGCATTTAGCTTAAGCTTGGCAACCCCAGGAAAAGCACTAAATATAAAGGCGTGCAATGATTTGGACAGCTTGGTAGAATCATCACTGTTATATATGTCGACGCTGTCTGTAGAAAGCCAAAGATCAAGTTCGGATATGTCCTTCCATCCATCTGGACACAGCGAGATAATGTAGTTGAGCAGAGGTAGCAGCTCTTTAAAACCGTCCACCGAATAGACTTCTATTATAGTTTTTTTGGCAAATTGCGCCACATCGCATGCATTGAATGGTGCGACGTTAAGACTCCATAGCTGGCCTGATGGACTTGGTAGTTTCCATCTATCATTAGACTTGTCGTCATAAAGCGTGCACTCACTTATGTGAAGTGTTTTATATATTAGCGGCAGTGCTATTTTTCTCCAGTCGTGGCAAATGCCAAGTAGCTCAAGTAACCTGTTTATAGACCAAGTCGTGTCAAATAGGTAGCGAACAATAAGCTTGATAACGATGTATGGCAAGACTTTGAATTCAAACATATTCAAAAATTATATAAAATAGCTGACAAACGAGGATACAAGAGTAAAAGAAACAAACTGAATGAGAACCGTGCCTTTTATTTACTGGCGGATCAGCCATCAAAATACAAATAACGATCTACGGATTTTCCTAAAAAATTCTGGTTGTTTATAATTTCTCAAGTAGCGAGGGGTATTCTGGCTAAATAATAATAGCAGCAAGATGCAAAGCTGACAAGACTGGCACCCCCCCCCGTCGTCATACTTACAACAATTTATTAAAAAGATAACACATAGACAATACTACTTTTAAATATAGATAAACAGAGAACAAGTAGCGCGAGCGGTAAAAATGTAAAAAATAAAAAAGCGAATTGGGCAATAGCAAAAAATGCTCTCCGACCGGGAATTGAACCCGGGTCGCCAATGTGACAGACTGGCGTACTTACCACTATACTATCGGAGATTAGTTACTTACGCAACTAGTAAACAATTTAAATTTTAACAAATTAGTTAATGTACCTTATAATACGCCTATTACAATTTAATTAATAAATTTAAAGTTTTTTTATTACTTGATAAGGTTTTATAAACAATAAAGTATTACCAAACTTAAATTCTACACTTAATTAAATATTTTTTCTTTATAAACGTTGCATGCATTTGGTATGTCAAATTGCTCAAGTGCACTTTGTAAAAATATTTCTGGAAAATCCGAATGTTTATTATGGTATTATGATTGCAATTTTATCTTTATTGTTTTTGTATTGGTTTCGTTCTAATTAAATATATTATTAATTTAAATAGTAAAAATGTAGAATTTAATCTGTCTTATATATTTTTCTTTGTAATCTTTTAGATTCAATTGATATTGTGCATTTTTCTTTTTTTAAAAAATTTATAAAGCAAGCTGTAATTGCAAAATAAAAACAGTACTTTGAATAGTTGATAGCTGTATTTTTTTGTCTCTTTCTTATTTTTCAAATAGCTATTAAAATGAATGTATCGTCGTTGCCATTTCTTGTAATTAACAGAATTCTGCATTTTGCTACTAATAATCTAGTGTTTAATCCAGAGAAATGGAAGCACACTCTTCCACTTTTAGCCATCTGCAAACGCTGGAGACATATTGGCTGTGAGCTAGTGTATCAACATGCTTTTATCTGTTCTGCTGGTAATAGCAACAAAAAACGACTGGTTGCTGTAAAAGATGGTACTGTTTTGTCAAATGTTGATTTGATAAAATATTGTGGTCTAACTAATTTAACAACGCACGTTACCATTAAAATGCGCAACAGAAAATGGCATAAACAGTCTAAAAACTCACTAGCCTACTTTGTTAGCACACTAGTGTTATCTAATGGTAAGATTTGGAATAACGTTTTTACTATATCTACATGGCTAGTACAAAGCAGAGAAAAAGAAAATAATGATATGCACACTTTAGCTAATAAAGTTGCAATGTGTATGCCTCATGTCAAGAATTTAACTATTTTTGCACTAAAGTCATTTCAATCAGGCGTGAATTTCAATAACAGCCTTGTATCTTTCTACTCCAATCAGCTAAATAAGCTTGTTGGTTGGAAGCCGCAATTGTCAAATAAAGATACTAGCAATAGTAGTACTGTTGTAAATGCAGAGTGTCTTGTAGATCTTGACTTGGAGACAATATCTCTTGATTTACTATGGAGTAGTTTTTCAAAAGCCTTTGCTGAAACTCCAACAGTCTGTTTTAAAATGCTCAAAAGATTAACACTGTTTCTTAAACATAATACTTGGAACACTACTAGCATGCTCCATAAATGCAGCAGTCACCGCATAATTGTATTTGCAGCACTTAAGGCTTTGGTAACAGATATTCAGTCACTAGGGTTGATATTTAACAATTCCAACACGTACGCTTTAAAATGGCCGCATGTCAGTAAACTAAAATTAAATGATTATTGTGTCAAAAACTGGAATGACCCGCAGGAGATTGTAATTGATTATATGCAGTGTGCAAATTATGTAGTTAACAGCATGCCAAATGTAACTAATCTCTTGTTGGGTTCTTTAGCGTTTGACTTGAGCAACACAATGATTTATAGTTATATTGTGCAAGCATACTCCAAGCAATTGATTGCGCTAACGTGTAACGCACCAATACATTTTTCAACACCAGTATACTTTCCGCATCTAACACATTTAATACTTTACGTAACTCATGAGCCAGCACATATTTTTCCAAATGTCAACCCCCAAAAACTTCAATCTCTCGAGCTAACCAATCTGTCTTCTAACTTTACATGGAACCAGCTTGTTGACACTGCAAACAACACTAAAAATATTGTGTTTTCCTGTCTTGCAGAAGTTACACTAAAGTACAACTCCAATGAGAATGCGAATCAACAATCTAGTAATATTGATTTTATTGTGGAATTTCCCAAGCTTAGAGCTATCAATTTACACAATATTTCTGCTGCCACATTGTCAAATATTTTTGTAGCCAGTAACAATATGTGGAGTAGCGTGCAAACTTTGAGTATTAATCAATTTACCAATAACTTGAATGCATCAAGTAATATGGTCATACGTCTACTTCCAAATGTTACTACTCTTACAATTAAGAACAGTCACCACGGTGACATTGAAAACGCATTTGTTAACACCATTGTTAATTACTACGCTAATCAACTCACATATTTGAATTGCAAAATTCCTGTATGCTTTAAAACACCATTGTCTCACATTCAGCATTTGATAGTTAACATTAAATCGTGTGATGCTACATCATTTAAAGTATGTTCATCAAATTTAATTAATTTAGAGATTATAAATCAGTCTGCCGAATTTTCATGGAAATGTTTTTCTAACGCTAACATGCCTGATAAAATTA
>JANBSE010000056.1:0-24309 GCA_027578475.1 Coemansia sp. RSA 2607
AAGCACATTTTCGATCCCGATCGTCGTGTGCGTGCAGCCGTTGCAAATGTAAACTCTGCCTTGGTCGTTAAAATCGGGAAACGCTTGGCTACACATCTCAAGCAGCTTGCAGGGCCATGGGTGGCATCTTACTTTGACCCACACAAGGAGGTTGCCAGGACATCGCGGTCGGCATTTGAGCGCGTGTTCCCAGAATCGAAGCGTGCTGAGGTCTACGCCTACTGCGTTGGCGAGCTAATTGATTTTGCTTCCGACAACATACTCAATCAAACACCGGAGACTCTGAGCGACCCCCGCTTTGTGGATCCCGAGGATATGCGCAGCAAGTACGAGCACGTTATCGGCGTGTCGTTTGGAACTCTAGGACTTGTTGTAGAGGAGATTGACGCTGATAAGCTGCTCGAACATAAGACTCAGTTTGACGAAGTACTTGGAAGCAAAGCAGCGCTAAAGTTTTTAGCCAGTCAGTCTTCGCTTATACGGCGTGGCGTCTACCGACTTATTCGAAACGTAATGTTGCACTGTCCTGCGCTCGCTCGCGATACAAACGAAATTCTTGCTCAAGCACTCCTTTCAAACTGCTTTGGCGACGGCGATCCTAACGCTCATGGGGACATGTGGGATGCTGTGCTGCTAACTACCAAAAATTATCAGCAAGTCTGGCTATCAGACAGCAGCTCCGATTCAAAAAAGAAGCAAAAGAAGCCGATTGAGCGTCTGCTGGAATTCCTTCGCACCCGATGCCGGTTGGCGCCGACAATTTCCTACCCGTCTATTCTTGCACTATTGGCAAACCTTCCGGCAGCTGTCCTGGACGCACCCACGTTTCAGAGTGATTTTGACAACGCTCTTTGGCAAAGCGCTTCGACTTCAGCTGGGGCTGCTGAGCTTGCCGCTGTGGGCTCCTCAAGCTCGCGCGCTAATCATTTAGAAAATGTTGCGCTAGTCAGTGCAATCTGCGAGTGCTTTTCGTTCCTCTGGACCCGGTCGCTTAAGAACGCTTCTTCATCAGACAATGTATCAATCAGCAGTACCAGGGACTTCGTTGCAAAGGAAATTTCGCGCGAAACAGATCGACTATGGCACTTTTATCTGAGTAACCCCGAGTCTGCCGAGGAGATGGCCCAGCCTGTGGTCAAGCTTTACTGCAAAATCGAAAATCTTTCGGCCAAGTTTGACTCATCTTTGCTAGAGACCATCTGGTCACAGACCAGCTGGTTCTCACAGCGGAAGCTCTCTGGCGACTCTATCTATCCAGTTGTATATCTGGTAACCAGGCTGGCTTCTCTTGATCCTGCGACGCATCGCGAACTTGTTGCCAATGCACGCAGCCTCCTTGTTGCCTTCTGCCAACTAGCCATTCAGTCCCCCGACTCAAACACGGCACAGAATCTGATCCAAACGCTTTCCCAGCTAGCACCAGATATTGTTTTCCAGGAAGGGTTTTCATCAAAGTTCTCGATGCGCCTGGAAGGCACCGGGTCTAGTGACGAGGCTATTGATCTGGTTCTATCGAAGGCGCATTATCTTATTGAGAGCACCGGGTCAGCTGTTGATGCAGCTCAGAGTGTCGACAGTTTTATTGCTTCAAAGATGGCACGTTTAGACGGCGATTCTGAGGCAGCCGATGTTGTCTATCGTCTGATAAAAGCCTTGCTGGTTGCTCTTCCTGATTCGGATGCCGCTAAAAGCTCGCAGTGGAACGATGTTGCACGTCTGCCTTCATTAGGCCGCAATCTGCTAGTAAACATGCCTAAGCTTCCTGTAGATTCAAAGGAGATAACCGATTCTGTGATTGTGCCTCCATCGCTTGACTTTGTGCGCCTGCTTGGCCAAGCGCTGTTTATTCACTTTACTAGCGACGCGGAGCTCTTTGGACAAAGTACAGCTGACAGCATATTTGAGTGGATGGAAAGCGTGTTTACAGCAGTTTATCAGATCCAGTGGGAACAGGGCAGTATCAGTGCCAGCGATAGCTTAAATAGCTGGACTAGCGCCACCTACGAGGTATTGAGCAGCTGGACGGTGCTGTCTCGTGACTCAAAGGCTGGGCCTCGCTTTGTACGCTTTTGGCTGAATAGATCTGGTAGCCAGGCTAACTCAGCGCTTGGACTGATCTTTGATTTTGCCATTTCAAAATCCGAAGGCAAGAGTTGTGTGGAAGATGTGGTGGCCGCGATGGTGTCAAAAATCCAGCCACAATCCAAGCGGCTGTGGTCTGCTGTGGAGGCACAGTTGATGAAACTTAATTTCGGAACCGAGCTTTCGCGTGCCCTTGC
The DNA here is from genome assembly GCA_027578475.1 of Coemansia sp. RSA 2607. NCBI lineage: Eukaryota > Fungi > Kickxellomycota > Kickxellomycetes > Kickxellales > Kickxellaceae > Coemansia > Coemansia sp. RSA 2607. The sequence continues at coordinate 2,280 of JANBSE010000056.1, forward strand.
TGACTCTATTAGCACTCAATTGAGCAATCTAGCGGTTTCAAAGAACCCGTCGCATCTAGCAAGACTTGCACACTCAGTATATACGCGCATATGCCCTCAGTTGGATTCAAATGCGCTTAAATCGCTGGTCTACGACTGGGTTCTCGACGAGCGCCAGTGGACCCGGGCGCTTAATGCCGACTCTGCAGCTACTTTAGGACTTGAAGGGCAGTCAGTGCGTTATCTGGCACTGGCCAGCACGTCTGGATCGCTGGGACTTCGTCAGGCTGTTGATGGTTTTGCTATTGCTGGAACGATTAAGCCGTTCCACACTCTGGCTCACTGGTCGGCCAATGCTGGTTCCTTTGAGAAAGCTTCCCGTGGAAGGTCGGGTTCTTTGAACAATGTTTACGACGTCTTTGGGCTGTCACGTTTTGCTCGTCGTGCTATATTTGCTATCGACTTTGTTCAGATTTCGGGTGGACTCTCGGTACTGCATTTGGCCAGTAACGCAACAGTTGCGGCCTTTATTAACAACATGACACTTGCGTATGTGCTACTCAGAGAGGCGCTTCTGCTTGCTGCGGGTGCGCAGGATTCTGACGATGCAGAGGCAGACCACGAGAGAAGTTCGTCAGAACCAAACCCAGTCAGTATCATCCGGATTGATGGCGGTGATAGCGCAGAGCTTTGTGAGCGGATTGACACGGCTGCTCGGGCTATTCAAGACTTTGTATCAGATCTTCTCAGCGTAGCTGTTGTCCACGGGTCGTCCCTCCCTCATCATGGTATGTCAGCAGAAGATAGCGGTGATTCTACCTCTGTTAAAGCACCCCGCGACCCGAGCCGCTGGTTGAGTCAGTTGATGGCAACTATAACCAGCAAGTCTAAAGGCTCTGATCCAGAGACCACATGGGAACTGATGGTTAACCACTGCACTTCTAAGTCGCTTGACGATATCAGATCGCCCTGGGCAATGGTTCTTGGCAATCTAGTAGATTGGTGCCAGTGGGCATTCCCGCTTGACTCTGCTGATATGGAGGCAGCTGTCGCGAACCCGTTGTCACGCAGAATCACGCCGAATCCTGAACCGATTTCGTGGATAGGGCTAGTTACCACTGTTGCGCGTGCTGTTTCACTACGTCAGCAGTGCGTACAGTCTCCGGCTTTGCAGAGCATGCTTCACGATGTGGTCAGCCAACTGAGCCGAACTACCGATCCATACCAGCTTATCGCACAACTAGAGTTACTTGCAGAGTTGCTTCCATCGCGCAAGGCTTCGCTGGATGCTAGTGCATCGACACCAAAGATTGTCTCAATTCTGGCATCGCTTCCAGAAAAGCTTGCGGACAGCGGCGTCGCATCTAATAACGAAGCTGCAGTTCCAATTGTGCTTGCGGCGCTCGCAGTTATCCAAAGGTTTGCAATCTGTGCACCCGCTTTGGATGGTGAGAGTGCTATTAAACTTGTTCGTCTCTGTATTCGCTGGTCAACTTTAGAGGTTGCTTCTATCGATGCAAAAGACAGTGTGATACAGGAGGCCATTCTTGTTGCAGTGTCGCGTGCTGTCAGCTCGCTTGCTCGGATGTGCACAAACTTGATTGAGGATTCGTTGAGCGTTGTTGGTCCTGCAATGCGGCAGCTCGGAGACCAGTTGGTTGATAAGTGTGTGCTGTCAGAGCGCCCAGTTGCCGAAGGTATATATGCAATTACACAGCTTGTCAAGTGCCAGTATTACGACGTTCCCGAGTTTACCAGACTGTATCCTGTACTAGCCAGTGCTAGTCCTCGTTTGGTCGTCGAGCTTGTGCGGCTGGTGCTGGCTTCAACCGATATTTCTGGATACATTGGTACAAATACGGCTGATGTTGTGAGACTCGTTAGTGTTGCAGCAAAGGCACTCTCAGATCTTAGTGTGCCCCTGGATGAGTTCAGCGAGGCAGTCGAGTCTGACGAGTACATCCGCAGTTCTGGTCTGCGTCTTTTATCCAGCATGGTACTAATTGCTCGTTGCGCAGATGCCATGGTTGCGGATGCGGAGAAGCACGAGGAGATGACCGATCTTCTCAATCAGCGGCAGGTACTGGACAGCGCGATGCCTTGGGTTTGTGCTTTGCTTGGGCTGGGAAACGGTAGCTCAACAGGAGTGTTCAATGCCAAGCTATGGGATGTAACGGCCAGCCTTGACTGGGAGACGTGGGCCGGTGAGTTGATTCTGAATCCGACAAGCGACCAGCTGTTCCGCGTTCTCGCAAATCACGTACTTTATAGCATTGCCTGGGCTTTCCCTTCGTCGTTCCGTCTGTGGTGGGCAGGTCTGTCACAGGGGTCGCGCGCAACAAGCGTGGCAGTAGAGCAATTTGTGACCAAGCATATCAGCCCGTCGATTGTAGAACACGAGATGCGCCGGATACGAATGCAAGGAGGTGAGAGCAGCGGTGAAGATGCAGACCAGGATAGCGATTGCGACCACGACGATGGCTGCGATGGCGACGATACGACCTGTAGCTGCAGAATGCAGTCACAGATGCACAAACCGACGGCTCTATCTGATGTACTTGAGGAGTACGACGAGTCAACGGTGCGTGCAGGGGCAATGCAGGCGACGCTAACATACACGATTGACGACAGCGTGCTTGAAATTGCGGTGCGGATGCCTCAGGCATATCCACTAACTCTGCCTTCCTTTGAGTGTGCCAAGCGCGTGGCGGTTACCGAGAAGCGGTGGCGCGGATGGTTGGTTTCTGCGCAGGCACAGATGGCTAGGAACCGGCGAATGGACAGCGTGTGTGCCCAGCTGCTGGGCAATATTGGGGCGCACTTTGCTGGCGTCGAGGACTGTGCGATTTGCTACTCTGCTGTCGGGACGATGGACAACTCGCTACCGAACAAGCAGTGCAGCACATGCAAGAAGAAGTTCCACAGGATGTGTATCTTCAAGTGGTTCAACACGAGCAACCAGAGCACGTGTCCGATGTGCCGCAACTTGTTCTAAATGTGATGTGTCAGCCATAACCAAGTCAGCATTTATGTATCGTTATTAAACTGAAGATATGTGTATGTGTGGTACTTTTGGCTTTCCAGCTATTGTAATCTTTAGCATCATTAATAGAGTGTCTTTATACGTATGAAAGTCAAGATTATAGATTGGCGCGCGGTGGCTGGGTGGAGATGGGACGTTCCCGACGACGAGGTCTGCGGAATATGCCGGGCGGCGTTCGACGCGTGCTGTCCAAACTGCAAAATCCCAGGCGACGACTGTCCGCTGATCTGGGGCGATTGCACACATGTGTTTCACATGCACTGTCTGCTGAAATGGCTCGAATCCGAGAACAGCCAGCAGCAATGCCCAATGGACCGGCGACCATGGGTGACGGCGACATAAAAGTTAAGCCGTTCGATCAGTAATGTTTTTTTATTAATAAATGGTTTGAATCATTGTACTCACAGCTCATCGTGCTTGTTGTTTTCAGCATCATGGCCATCCTCTTCTGCGATCACATTGGGTTCTGGCACAGAGTCACTAGTTGTTGTTTCGGGCTGTTGGTCAATATTGACAGCTTCTGCGTCGGCAATCTGGGCGCCCTCATGGTTACCGCGCTGAGCCAGGAGTTTTGTAAAGTCGGCAACCTTCTTGTCATATACCTCCCATTCGGGCAGAAGCCTTCGGGCGCGCACAAGCTTCGGCTCCTTGGTCATCGGATTATTGCACAGGTCAATAGTCTTTGCCCGAGACAGGGCCTCGTCGCTGCACCACGTCTCGCACCACAGCCAGTCCTGCGGCAGGCTGAAGATTGGCACAAGGTGCTGCATATTGTTGGGCAGGTCTTGGTCAAGATTAGCCAGTGAGTTGGAGTCGCGCGAGAGCATCTGGTACTGGCCGCGCAGCCGGTCACCAGCCGCCAGCTGGCGGAAGCGTCTGAGATCAACCACATAAAGTGCAGAGATATGGTAGGGCTTGCCGCGCAGATGGTCTTTCCACCATCCCTTCTTCCAAAAACGATACCCTTCAATGTCTTCACGGTCGTTGCAGAACGGAACATAGCCGTAGGGCGCTCCTTGCAGATCCATGTCAGCGAGCTCCTGCAGGTCCGCACGCACGATCTGGTCTGCGTCAACGAAAATAACGCGGTCAAGGCTGAGCGGGAATAGCACGTCAAGGAAAAGAATCTTGTAACCCCAGATAGTGCGCTGCTTCTCTGTCTCATGGTTCAGCCAGTGCGGCCACTTGTACGTGACAAACTCGTAGTCAAACCCAAACTCCTGGGCCATGTGTGGTACGAATGATTTGAACGATGGGGAGAGGAAGTTCTCAATCAGCCAGAACTTGACGTGGCTGCTCGTGCTGTTCAACACGCTGGTGATCATGATTGACATGAGACGCTCGTACAGATGACCCGAGGCAACGGCAAACACGTCAAAGTGTGGTGGCGAGTCCTTCGGTGATGCTACATCCGTGTTGCCAACGCCCAGGGAGCCGCGGAGCTTTCCCCAGAGCCCGCCTGTAGCCTCCTTCGTCTTGCCTGACGCCGCAGACTGCTTGGATGCGTCAGATGATGCGTCATCAAGAACGTCGTCGTTTTCGCGGCCGACACGCTTGCTGACCAGCGGGAACACCGTTGCGCCGTTAAAACTGGTAACCAGAACTGGTCGACGGTCCTCAGCGTCTGCTCCAACCGCCTTGGCAGCCTGGTAGTTCCAATTGTTCTCGCCAATGTTGTCGAGCTTGTAGATTTCGGCAGAACTTCCAGGACGAATAGCGAGCTGCCACACGCCAGGGTTAGCCTTGAGCTGCAGGTAGCCAAGGTTGGCCATCACGATGGTGTCAGTCATTGCAGGATCCAACGACGTGCCCAGCTGCACCTCTAGTCCGCGCGCAGGCGATCTGCTGTTGGTGTCGACCAGATGTCCTTCAACCAGAATGTTGGCTAGCTTGTAAGTTGCTGAAATGCCCGACTCTTGATCCTTAAGAGACGACAACCGGATGTTGTCCAGGTCGTGAATCGAGTCGGTTGCAGTCACCAGCCAAGCCGACGGCACGTCCATGCCCAGAGTCAGAAGCGGATCTGCTGGGATACCGTTGAACACGACTTCCGGCCAAGCAACACGTCCGGTTGAGTCAAACTCCAGGCGGCTCGGCCAGAGATAGCGGTAGAAGCGCTTGACTGGCAGCTCAGCAAGCTTCGGCTGCGGCGCTAGCCAGAGATCCAAAGAGTAGTTAGGTTGATCAAGCAGGGTCTCAAAGATAGCAGCCCACTTTTGCGCAGCCTCGCTCAGTGGATCCAGCACTGCCTGGATGTGTATACGATTTGGATGCAAATCGCTAAACCCATTAACCCTGATTAGTCCAACAAGACCATCTCCAACCAGGTCCTCAAGATGCTGACGAGTCTGCGTCTTTCTGCTGCGATGCAGCACGCTGGCAGGGGCAAATAGCGTCCTACCATGCTCCACAATCGCAGATATTTTTAGCAATGTATCGGCCAGCATGGCAGACGGGATTTCGGGCATAATACTGGATACTGCCTTGTGGATTGGGTTAATGCGCGTGCGCAGTTCAAGTGAAGCCAGCAAGACAAGGGTGTCCTTGGATATCGCAGTCGTTGAAGTAATCTCGGGAATGATCCGGCCATTAACAACGACAAAGCACGAGTCTGCGGTGGACGGGACAGCGTTCAGTGACGATAGTGCCGCTTTGTTGGCAGCAAATGCAGTATCAGCGTCGTCGACAAACTCGCTACGAGGTTCCAACAGCTTGGCATTCTCACCATCACGCAATTGTGCATCGTCAGAGTCGCCGCTCAAGTATGCCAAAACCGTCTGTGTATCAACACCCGATGCAGTAAGCTGGTAGATAACCTGCGGCGCATCGGCGTCAAACCCCTCGCGCTCCTCCTCTTCCTCGTGGCCCTGATCGACGTTCTCCGCCGCAGACGCTGTCTGCGAAATGTGCACTAGGGCAACGCGAATGTGCTCGTCCTGAACCATTGCACCTAGGGCGCTAGCAGCTACCTTGCGCACATGCGCAGAAGCAAAGTCACCGATCACCCACATTGAAACAATCTGCTCAGCAGACTCATCTTTGCCGTTGCTGAGATACTTTACGTTTGCGTCCATCCACTCAATTGCCGAGGATGTGCCGAGCGGCAGGATACGCAGGGGATTCTCGTCAGACGTGTAGATGAACGTGCTGCGCGAGGGCAGTGCATTTCTTCCGTAGATAAACTCTTGAATGTCGTCGTCAGCGGTAAGCTCGTTGGCCCGCAGCTTCTGCGCCATATCCCACGTTTGCATTTGAAACGCGCCAAACACGTGCTGCTGGTAGTTTCTACCCATGGTAAACTGCTCGCCGTTGACAAAAACAATGCCTGGGGAAGACGACGCGGCGTTGAGGTCGAGACGTTGGCAGTATGCGACTGTGTCGCTCCAGCGCTGCGCAAGCCAGGTCGTATCGTTGTCGGCTTGATCATTTCCGTCGGCAGCACTGGGTACTTTAGTTTTGGCGATCTGGTCCCATGTGAGCGGTTTGTGGTCGTCCTTGGTGTTGTGTGTCTTAATATACGCCTCGTAAATGCTTTGCATGCTTTCGATAAACGTAGGTGCCGCGGCACCGCTATCCTTGCCACGATAGAATGCAATAAGCGCACCCTTGACAACAGATTGCCAGTCCTTGCGCTTAAACGCGCGACGCAGGTAAAGCACAAACTTTGCCATTGTGTTTGCTGCTATCTGCTCGTTGTAATCAGCAAAGTTGACTAGGGGCGCTATACCGAACTGCATCGGCAGCCCGTGTTCGACGTTGTTCATAAGCTCCTCGAAAATAAGCACCCAGCTGTCGGCGTCCGATAGGTCAATGGCAAAGAGAACCTGGACAAGGTTCTTGCGCAGCCGCTGGACCATACCGGGACTAGCCATGCGCCGCAAGTTCTGGATGTCCGCCGGCCACGACGCATACCTCTTGTCCTTCTCAAGGTCGTTTAACCACAAAATTGCCTTTTTGCTTTCCGAATGGTCGCGTACGTCGAATACAAGCCGATCGCTGTCGTCCGCGTCAGTCGGTGAGTCTACGGCAAACAGAAGTTTGACAGCCTGATTCTCCTTGAGTCCTAGTCGCTCGAGACCGCTGATAATCGTGTTTTCCTTGCGCAGATGCTCGAGTAGGCTGAATGGATTTGTGTCGTCGACATCAAGTTCAAGTCCGTTGATTAAGACACGGGGCTGGTGGCTGTCAGGAGGATTGCTTCGGATTTTGGCAGCAAGTGTGGTGTTCAGAGGTACCTCTGACAGCAGGTGAGCGTAGCGTGGCAGGTTCTGCGCCAGCTGCTTGAGAATTGGCAGCTGTCTAGAGTAGGGAGCCGACAAGATCATCTGCGTCGCCTGTATGTCCAGGTCGGCAACCTGTTTCTCTGACAGTCCTTTGACAACTGATTCCTGCTCCTCCTCTTCCTTGAAAATAACAAACTCGCGGCCGCCATATGTACCATTGCCAGCAGCTTTGAGGTAGACGTTCTTTGCTTCTGCCGCTGCTCCTGCTGATGTGTCTTTGGAATCCTTGTAGCTAAGTTCGCGGTCGTCGATCACCTTGTACTCGGTGCTCTTCAGAGCAAGCTCTACTCCATATCCCGGCAGCCCCAGCGCAGAGTGCTTGTCCGTAGACATGCTGTCTGAGCCCAAAGGACGGTAGCGGAAAATATAAGTAATCTCTGAGTTTTCAGCAAGCGTCGCCAGATATTCGTGCATTTGAATGAAGCCTTCCGTGCGCGGGTCAGCGTAGAGCGCAACAATTCTTGAAGACGACGATGGGCCGTTGCTAGCTGGGTAGACGTGGTCAAAACCGAGTACAATTGGCTCGACCTCAGCCTTCTCGATATATGTATCGCCATAGAAAGTCTCCACCTCGAGCAACTTTTCCAGCGCCTCAACCGAGCACGCCTGCTTATCCTTGAACTGTGCCCAAACCTCGCATCCCTCGTCAAACCCCTGCTCGCCCCGTGCCCTTTTAACATCCGGGACTACTGTCGCGTTGTACAACTGGTACTGCGCAACCACCGCCGGCGCATGTACATGCGTCGAGAGCTCTAGCTGAACTAGCTCCTTGGCAAACAGCTCCAGCAGACTGTCGTCGGAGATCCAGTTCAAAGCCGTGCGATAGGCGTCGGCATCAGAGTCAGCAAAAATTTCGGGGTTGCGTGCAAGTTTAAGGATAAAAGGAAAGTATGCGCTGGTGTTGTGAGCCGCGATTCCTTCGGCGAGTTCGAGAAGCAGGGGTGGCGCTGCAAACCCAGAATGCAGACGCGTGCGGATTGGTGGTGCGACGGAGGATGCTGCCGAGCATATCCATGGTCCGTACAAGGCTGCCGATGCGACCAGGGCGCACATTGCACGCGGCGTAGGACGCATTGGCAAAATTTGAATGAATTTAAAGTAGCTAGAAAAATAGCGAAGAAAGAAACTATTGCGGCTTAGCAGAACTAACAACTGGTTGTTAGAAACTGTTTGGACCAAGTTCCACATTTGTGGTGCAGTAGACCTGATGACGACTGCCATAAATGTGACTTTGTAGCACTAAATTGATTTAGTTTATAGCAAATTATTTTTTGCATCTCCGCTATGACAAGATTTCGATTCAAAATGTTGTTTCCCGTTGAGCTTTCTCAACAGTTTCTTCTTCGCTGCTTGTATATAACAAATGCATATCCAAGAGTCTAAACATGTAAGCACATTGTATTAACACAGTATACAACTATCGATATGGTCCGATTATAATCAACCGACTTGCTCAAACCAAACCTTTAATCTTTCAAAAATAGTTTTCAACAGTCATTTCTGCAAAAACTTTACTCGGAACGAGTGAATGCCAGGAGATCTACCAGCAAGACGCAGAACTGCTTGAGCTGCGCGAGTTTATAGTCAGACATTCCATATCTGTGCAAAGCGAATCGACAGACGGCACACCGCTTCGGCCACGGCCAGCACTGCTCGCGAGTTCCGACAAACCTCACTCAATCCCGGTTGTGCCGCTGTGCAGTATAGCCAACTCTCTACTAGAAGAAAACCGCTACGAAGATGGCGTACGTTTTCTTTCTACCGTAGGATCACAATCCCTGGCCCAGAACGCATCGCTAATCGAAAACCTGCTCAGGGTATTCCGACCTACCGCAGCTATTGAAACCGAGCTCAAGCAGAGGAGCAACTATCTGATCCAGGCTACTGCAGGAAACCCCGCTGACTACAGCGCAATATGGACCATAGATGACGAACGCAGGGAGGCAATTGTGCAGTCGCAAGGGTGCGTGCTGGGCTATCTGTTTTCTGTAAGCACACAGTTTATGCGTCCGTGGTTTGAAAAGCGGTTTGAGGCAATGGCTGACGAGTTCTGGGATTACATGGGCGAGCTGATGACCGAGACTTCGGATTCAACAAGCAGTGAAAAGACACAGTTGCTGGAACTCGACATGTACCGCAACCGTGTGACGCTCGTCGGTCTGCTGCTCGAGCAGATGTGTGCGGACTTGGCGGCCAACGCTGCGGACGCATGGCAGTCTGTGTTTATGCGGATTGTATCCGAAGGGTTCTCGTCATCAGGCTGCGTTTCGTATCCAAAGAGACTGCTGAGCAGAATCTCCGAGTGTCTCAGGATCACTTCAAATGGTCGATGTCTGCAGGAAGAAAGGCAGGTGGTCCGGCTGCTTTTCGACTTGTTGTCTGCCACGACCGCATGCGAGACCGTAGCAAAGAGCAACTGTGTCCAGGAGATTGCCAAATGGATTCTCGATATGACACCAAGGGATATGACTGTGCTTGTGGATCTGATTTCTTCCGACACATTGGCAGTAGATGTTTTGAGCTACTTGCTGCTCTCGTGGTATCGCTTCATTGATCCATCGGCAGATGGACCCAAGGGTACTGTGCGTCGGCAGATAGCCTCGATGCAGCCGGGCATTGAGAGGACGGCGCAGTTTGTCAGGACAACTTTGCCTCCGCCAAAATCCGATAGCATTGATGACTGGCATTTTATGATATGCGTTTTGTCACTACTTGTCCAGCGGTCGGTTGGTGCCTTTGTTCGCCGCATGTGCTGCGTCAACAGCGAAGCCGCAACAGATGGGTCGACACATTTCCCAACGCTGATTGTGACTGGGCGCTCAGTCGATACGGTGGATGTGCTGCGCTCGGCGTGTCAGGAGCTCGAGGATCGTGTGAGGCCTCTGGTCGGTGGTAGTGGTGAGTGTGGGCCATTGAAGAGTCCGAGAGGTGCGGGTAGGGTTAGATCCAAGGCCACAAAGAACGTTGGCGACAGTAATGACGATGGCGAGATGGATGGCGCAGCTGAGACGCGAGCAAAAATCGGTGACGAGCTAGACTTTTTGACAGCGTTTGTGCAAAGTATCTGATCCTACATCGTTTCGAAAAAGCTTAGTAATCATCATCATCAAAAATTTGTACTTTTTTGTCTTCTACTCACTTTGCCAACACTTTATTATTTCAACAATATTATTTAAACATGAGCAATTCGACGGTTGGCGAGCGGCTTTCAACAATAAAGCACGTTGTGCTTGTTCTTTCCGGCAAGGGCGGCGTAGGCAAGTCGTCGTGCACCGTGCAGTTAGCGCTTTCACTTGCAAACCAGGGCCACAAAGTAGGTGTCCTCGACATTGACCTCTGTGGGCCCAGCATCCCGCACATGCTTGGACTCTCTGGTCACTCGATCCACCAGGCATCTGCCGGCTGGGTGCCCGTCTTTGCCGACCCGTCCAAGCAGCTGGGTTGCATGTCAATTGGCTTCCTGCTACCATCAAAGGACTCCTCGGTGGTCTGGCGCGGACCCAAGAAGAACGCAATGATCAAACAGTTTCTTTCGGATGTCTATTGGGGCACGCTCGATTACTTGCTGATAGACACGCCACCGGGCACAAGCGACGAGCATTTGGCGGCGGTCGAGTACCTGCAGGAGTGGAATCCCGATGGTGCTGTTATCGTGACGACGCCGCAGGCTGTGGCGTTGTCTGATGTCAAGAAGGAGATTAGCTTCTGCCACAAGGTCGGACTACCGGTACTCGGGCTAATCGAGAATATGAGCGGCTTTGTGTGCCCCCACTGTGCAGAGTGCACTAACGTGTTTTCGACCGGCGGTGGAGAGGGGCTGGCAAAGCATATGGACGTACACTTTCTCGGAAGGGCACCGATCGATCCGTCGCTGGTGATGCTGCTGGAACAGGATGACAAGACCGTTGTGCCTAAGCTTGGAACAGACGATAAGGAAATCCGGACTAATTCAATTGTAGAGACGTATCAGCACTGCGAGTTAAGCAAGATCTTTGGACGCATCTCGAAGGAGTTGGACGACATGTTGGAGTCAAAACAGAATTGAAGAGTTTGGTTTGTACAATTTTTTTATTACACTGGCGTTTTCTTCTCTGCCTTCTTGCGTAGCTTCTTTGCCTGTTTGGCGCTGGTCTCTGTCGTAATGCCGAGAGCGGCATTCTGCCGGATAATCTGATCCAATGCTCGCACGTCCGGGTGGAACTGAATCACTTTCTTTGACACCCGGAACTTTACCTTGCGCCCGCCCTCGGGCTCGTAAGCCCACTGCACACTGTACTTGCGATCCTCGTCAGGTCTTAAATCACCAACATACAGAGGTGTCTTTGGGTCGCTTCCCGTCAGGCTAAACTTTTCAATAAGCAGTGGCGTATCATTGCTCAGTGGGTACTCGATCTGGCTTTCAGGGTCTGCCTTGCGCTGTAGCATCTGTGCCCTTTTGCTCAGGGGACCGAGAATACGTATGCTGCGGATATGATCGCGGTATATGAGCTGTATGAGCGCCAGGGGGATAAACCCAGCAGTCATTATGCCTCCAGCGGCCAGCACTGTGTAGACGTCTTCTAACCGCACCCAGAGGCTGATGGCTGTCGAGCAGAACACGTTGACCAGGAAGACCATGCGCAAGTGCCGCACTTGCTTGGACATGGGCATGTCGTAGAAGGGAAGCTTGGTCGGATGCGCAATGTCAGGTGTCGGCATAGTAGAAGGAGAGGGTTTGTCGTGTATGCTGCGACGGAGCAGAATGCCTTTTAGCACATGTGGATGGAGCATGGTGCGTGTATGTGTGTGCAAAGGAAAAGACATGCGTGTAGATAGACTTTGAAATGTGCCGGACGTGAGTCGGCCGATCGTGCGTGCTGTCAAAAGCATTTGTTGCAAGATAACAAAGGAATATAAGTTTTTTTTTTCTACTTTGACACGAAGAACACCCTGAATCGATAAAAAAAACCAACGCGGTCTGTTTGATAAGACCAGTGCAGAGAATATGATCGACATATTTATGGGCCAAGGTAAACTGTTTAAATTCTTCTCATATGTCACCATATTGCAAAATGCTGTAAAGAGATGTACAGTGCAAAGAAATCCTTTGGAACAATAAGATGCATACAAGCAGAAATCTCTATAAAACGACACCCCTGTTTTCTTTTTACACTTTGTCAAGAGCGTGTTTTAATTATTTGGTCTATTGTTTGTTTAGGAAGAGAAGAAGGGGGTCGAGGATTGTCAGAGCGTTCAGGGTATTAAAGACTGAATCTAGGGAGAGTGTAGAGTTTTTTGTTGTTCGCGCGCGTACACATCCCCTCGTTTCTCGATATTTTATTGTTATTGTTACTAGGACTTGCACTATTTCAGCGGTCTACATTTTTTATTGTCATTACATCTAACGTGGCATTTACACCTGCCCGTCAAATCTCAATATCATCCTCTTTTGCTTTGAATATACGTTTTTTTCTTTAGCAACATTTGGTTCTACCTTGTATGTTTTTATGGAATGACATTTTATCTGCATCTCATCTCACTACTGTTCTTGATACGGCTTGTGGCTTCGCTGGCTATAGATACTAGCAATGCGACATACTGGTTTACTCAGCCGGTAGACCACTTTAGCAAAAGTGGACTCGCGCAGTGGAAACAGCAGTACATAATCAACGCCACGTACTACCAGCCGGGCGGGCCCGTCTTCCTAATCACTCCAGGTGAAACACCCCTGTCTCGCTACTATGCCGATGACACACATGTCACCACGCTCGCCCAATCGCTCCATGCCCTTGTAGTTGCTGTCGAGCATCGCTTCTACGGCGCCTCCAACCCTACCGCGGATCTATCTGGCGCCAGCCTCAAGTATTTGACAATTGAAAATGTGCTTGAGGACTTTGCTTCATTTATACGCGCTTTAAAGTCGCAGCCATCGGAAGTGTTCCCTGAGCTAACCGTGCCAGGGGAATCCCAAGTGGTGTTTTTCGGCGGGTCGTATGCGGGCAATGTAGCAGCATGGATGCGAGCAGAGTATCCGGAGCTTATCGAGGGCGCGTGGGCATCGTCGGCTGTGCTTTATGGCCGCCTGCTGGATTACCAATATGACCAGCGTTTTGGCGCGCATCTGCAGAAACTCGGCTGCGGTCAATGCTTTGCACAGGCAGTATCTGATCTTGACCAATTGCTGCTGTCAAATGATCCACAGAAGCTGCTAGCGGCTCAGCAAAAATTTGGCATTCCAGCACTCAGCGCACCTGACACTGCGGCATTGATTTCGGCCTTGGTTTCAGCCACAGCGAATGAGCCGATCAGCCAGGCGGGCGACCCAATGATGCCTGCAGTATGTATGTTCTTCAATACATCGTCGTGTCTCGACGGCTACGCAGCAGCTACCAATGCTGCAATTCAGATGATGGGCCTTTTGCCCCAGCATTTGCTTATAATGGGCAACTCGTCGCTAGCACTTGATTACGACGCCCTGGGCCAAGTGCCGCGTGTATGGTATTACCAAATGTGCTCGTGGTTCGGCGGCTGGCAGGTCCCGCCTCCCTTGAAACTTAAACTTACAGCATACCGCTCGCAGCTGCTTGACCAGAATTACTGGCAGGGGAACTGCCAGAAAAAGTTTGGACCCGACGTTGCCGTTCCGGTTGACGTTGAAGGGTATAACCGAAAGTGGTTCAATGCACTCAAAGGTGTAAGCAACATATACTATACTGCTGGCGAGCTTGAAATTTGGCGCGACTCGACAGTTGTCGCTCAAGGCAGTGTGCTGGGTGGTATTGGTAGCGGATCACAAATACGTCTTATTGAGGGTGCGAACCATGGTCAGGATATTCAGGCGGAAAATGACTTGGACTTGGATACTGTCAAAGAAGCACGCCACGTCGGCAACAAGCTCGTCAGGCGCTGGCTCAAACTGCGCACTTCACATGAGCCTCGAAGCTGTAGGTATGTTGATATTTGAAACATTTATAATACGGGATTTGCCCTAACTAAAAAAAGTTCTATTTGGTTCGCGTCAGCACGGACAATGTGACCCGCTCAAGAGCATCCCGCGCTGAAGATGGTGGGAAAAGAGCAAGCGCCTCACATGCCCTCTCCATGTAGTGCTGGGCCAACGCCTTTGTTCTCCCAATACCCTGACTCGCATGTACCAATTCCCAGGCCTTGGCCACGTCACCATGCTCTGAGAACTTGCGCGCGACAAGTGGACCCAACTCGGGATACTCCTGCCACGCGTACAGCACTGGGGCAGTAGCCAGGCCAAGCTCCAAGTCAGCACCAACAGGCTTACCGAGCTCCTTTTCCGACACTGTAAAGTCTAGCAAATCGTCAATCAGTTGGAACGCTATGCCCAGGTTGCGTCCGTATATATAAGCAGCCTCAACAATATCGTCGGTCGAGTTGCTCAAAATGGCCGACGAGCGACAGCTCTTTGCAATCAAACTGCCAGTCTTCAAGTACGTCTTTTCGAGATAGTATGTAAATGCATTCTCGTCCGGCCGCGCCATCGGCGCACCCTCGTCCTCCAGATTCTTTAACTGTTTAAACTCACCGTCAACCAGATCGCATAGCACGCTAGCCATGATCTCAATCACTTCGGGATCGCGCAACCGCGCCAACGCCATTGAAGCGCGCGCAAGTAAAAAGTCGCCAGCAAAGATTGCCATCTTGTTACCAAACCGCTTCTGGATCGCTGGTAATCCGCGCCGCGTCTCTGCATGATCGATGACATCGTCGTGTAATAGTGACGACGTGTGAATCATCTCAGTGATCTCCGCCAGCCGCCGGTGCGTCGGCAAGATTGTTAGTCCGTCTGTGACATGTGGAGAATATGGTCTTCCACCGTGACCACCGCCTGTGGCATCTTCTATCAAACGATTGGATTTTTGAGATTCGTGATCGCTGTCGAGATTCAGCGACGCCGATCGGTCAATCAGCGAGTAGTCTATATGGTCGGTCTTTGAATCGACAAGTATTGACGTTCGACCTTGGCGCTTTGTTCCTATGCTGCTTGCCTGAGCAACAAGCATCACCAGCAAAGGCCGGATGTGCTTACCGCTAGCCGAAAAATAGTACCGTGACACCGTGTTCAGCATCGGGTGACCGCTTTCAAGAAGCCGTGCAAGATTATCTGTGATAAACGACAGCTCAGATCCAACGAGATCCTTAGGATCCATAAGCCTATTGACCTTATCTGTCTGACTGCCAACTGCTTCAGATGCATTCTCGAGAGCACTATTCCAGGACACCTTGGCTGACTCGGTTTTCAAGGTCGATATTGTGGATGCGTTAATCGGCCGCTTCAAACGTGCCACCGCTTCGTGTTGGGGACCAGGGAGCGGTGCTCGAACCCCGGTGGCTGCGCTTTCGAGGAAATGAGACACCTTTGCTGCTCCCACGGCAAATTTGCCAAGCGGCCGGGTCTCTGTTAGCGGTTTGCGCAGAAAATCTCGAGCAAGTGCGCTCAGCTGGCCCAGTGTACCTCGAGTTTTGGTTGCCATGTGCCTGCTTTTAAAAAAGATAAATGAAAATGTGTCTAGAAAATTATGTCAAGATAAGAGCGTCGTATGTCAGGGCTTATGCGGAGAAAACTAAGGGTTATAAAATTTGATCACGAGTTAATCATAATGGTGATTTATAGATCCAGTGAAAGTGCAAATACAGGGCTGGCAAAAAGAAAAAGGAATTTCATTTTTTTAATATAAAAACATATGTGTTCTTTTATTTTATGAAACATGCAACGTGTGGGAGTCCAATGATACCACATTCATTGCGGGGGCTTTACTCTTTTCTTTGTTTTAAATTTAAACGTTACAGTTTTTTTAAATATTTTTATTTTTTAAATATGTCATCACTAAAAAAATAAAAAAGAGATTAGAGCTATGATCTTCGCCTTGCACTCTGTCAACAAGTCGGCAAAGGAAATCCACCAAATTTTACAGCAACGTAGACTCCATCGGCCACCTTCGCTTGGTATTATTTATAAGTGGATTGCTAGATTCAGAACTGGTCATGAATCATTTAAAGATGACCCTAGAACTGGCCGTCCCTCACTCAAAATTTCGGCTCTTTACGGCGATGCTATAATTAAACGGCTACAGAAAAACCCAGAAACTAAAGCTCACCATTTAGCACGCACGTATGGATGTTCAGTGAATACAATTTGGAATACGCTGACAAAAGACCTTGGCGCCAAAATGCTACAACATAGATGGGTACCCCATCAGCTTACTCCAGATATTAAAAAAAAGCGCGTTGAATTTTGCCAATATTTCCTTGATAAGTATGGCCCTCGCCACAAAACTAGAACATATAATATTGTGACATGTGATGAAACATATGTATATATTTATAACCCGCTGCAAGGACCATCAGCAAAGCAATGGGTAATCAACGATCAGCCACCAACTTCCCAAATCAGACGTACCAATCATTGCAGAAAATTTCTCGCTCTCATATTCTTTTCACGAACTGGTATTGTCTATGCCTACCTTGATACTAGAAACTCTCGAGTTAACTCTACCATATACATATAAAAAGGTGTTAAAGTAATGGTCAAGAAGTGGCAATAGACTAATCCAAAATCACATCCATCAGAAATTCATTTTCATCAGGATAATGCACCAGCTCACAGATCAGAGACTACAATAAAGTAAACTAGCAATATAGGTATGACTATTATTAAAGCACCTCCCAATTCTCCTGACCTTGCACCATGCGACTCTTGGCTTTTCCCAAGCATCAAGAACAAGCTGCATGGCAAAAAGTTTGCCAATCTCAGTCATGTAAAAAAGGTGTGGGAACATGAGCTTAGTCTACTCAAACCTAATGTCTTTGAAACCTGTTTTGATACATGGTTTAAACGTTGCCAGATAGTACTTCAAAGGGATGGTAACTATTATTAAATAAATATATTTCTTAGAAAAAATCTGGTGACATACCAAGAGGCCTATAATATATTTTTCTTATGTTGTTAATCCAGTGAAATAATTTCCAAATAATACTTATCATGTTCCTAATCCTGATTCATCTGATTCAGCTAATACATTTGATGCTACTTGTTCTCCTTGTGCTGTTGCTGTTGCTGTTGCTGTTGCTGTTGCTGTTGCTGTTGCTGGTACTGGTACTGTTGCTGATACTATTATTCCTGCTTGGTTGTTTGATGCTGTTGTTGATGCTGTTGTTGATGCTGTTGTTGATGTTGTTGTTGATGTTGTTGTTGTTTGACTTGTTTTAATATCTTCCCTCAAACGATTCTTTTTATTGATTCCCCAGAACCATACAAGTACCATAAATCCTACTAGTGAGACCAATGCAGCACTTGCCAAAATAAACCGTTGATAGGCTTTTGGGATTTCAGATTGTGCATCTGCATAAAAGTCATACAGTGGATCATTGATTTGTATAGCAAACACAATAACTGTCCAACCAAATGTTCTTAGCACTACCTCCCACATATAACTCTTTATTTTTTTGTACTTTATTTTGTTAGGATCACCACTATTACTAAATTTTTCACTATATTTTTTTCCAGGCTTCAGATAAAAATTCTTTTCGATTCCCAGTGAAAAAATTGTTACAAAATATATTCCAATGCTAATCCATCTGACTGCAAATTTAAGTTTCTGACCTGTACTGTTTAGCTCAATTAACCCATATTTTTTGCGTATAGAAGAGTCATAGTCATATATATTATCCAATGCCATATAAGCACCATTAGCTGCTACCAGTGCGAATGAAATAGCTGCATACGCCCAGAAAAATATAGAAAAATATCTTTTTTTCTTCTTGTTTTCACCCATTTGATAATAATAATATCTGTAGTCTGGCTGTTAAAAATAAAAAAGTAGTATTAAAAGATGATATAAATTTAAAGTTATATAGTAGAAAATAAATAAAGCGCTTATTTTCAACCTTCCAATTCTTAACAGCTGTTTTTATAGTATTTTGCTTTGCTTTTTTTATTCACCCCAATTTTTTATTATCATTCCTTTTTTATTTTTAACTAAATTTTCAATTAAAAAGAAAATAATAAAGATTTATTAAAAAGGTTTGTTAATCTTTTTAACTATTTTTAATATAATGAACACCTAAAAAACAAAAAGCAATTTCTTTGAATTTAAAACAACAAAGAATTTTATAAAAGTCAGCTGACAAGCAGGTTGACTGTCTACAGGGTTCGCATAAAGTTTTAGTCGTTGATGTCAACTTTATATTTACCTACACATCTTTTTTTTCTGTTATCAAATAACATACTGACACCTACTTGTTTATGCGTTAAGAAAAGTATTTGAGTAGTTTGACTAGTGGCAATTGAGCTCGAATTTTTTAGGCATTTTTTTTAGCATTAAGACAAAAAATTATTTTTTGTACCGCCTCTTGTTATTTTTTAAATTTATCCAAAATTTACACAGTTATAGACATTGTTGGTAAAAATATGTTAGTAGAATATTATACATTTTACTTTACAATTCTGGGAGTTATACTCTAACTAGTGTGCACAAGAATTTTTTTGATAAAGTCTGATCGTTAAAAAAATTAACTTGTGGTGAAGCTTCCGCTGCCCATAGATAATATTTTAATCCAAAAGTAAGCCAGATTATAAAGTTAACAACCTAAATTTGGTATTTAAAGTTAGAATATATTTTGTTATTCTGATAAGAGAATATTGATGTAGACAAGTTTTCGAAAATGTTAGTGCATCAAATTTCAATTGCTAGCAATAAAAATTTAAAAACTATTTGTTCAACGAATAGTCATTCAAATCAACTAAAAATGTATACATACATTGTTGTATGTGTCTATAATCTATATTGTTAATTTTAGTAAGATAGCTTTAATATTGAAGAAAATAATAGCTGAGAACTAGTCTTTATTTTTTACACTCATCACATAACCGATGGAGTATGCATTTACAACAAAGCTTTTCAGCACCAAGGCTTTTATCTAAAACAATTATAATTATAGTCACCGGTAAGCAAGACACACTTGCTAACAGTTGATTGTTAGTTGCCTGACTTTCCTCAAGCAACCGAATTATAGCATCACTGTAAATAACATAAAATATAAGGGATTGTCGCATAAATCGAGAGACATCCTTTGACAACTTCTTATTAATTCGGTATTAACAATCTCTAGTTTAAATTGTATTAATAGCAAGAGCGCTATGTGTTTTACTAATCCTATAAAAAATGTGGTGTTTACTTTTGTACTTTTTGTTTGAGTGCATAACAAAGATCGTCGCTGTACTTTTGTATTATTCATTTTATGCGATCACACTTTTTCCAAAAATTCTTATTTTAAAAAAAATTACACGTAAATTATTAACTTAAAAACCAGTAAAGTAACAACAATGTTAGTAGTATAATTAAAACCGTGCACAACATCTGTTATTTAAACATTAAACACAAACACTATTATATAGTAATAAAACTCCAACGTCTAAAACTTTTTGCGAACCCTGTATTACAGAATAAACACTTTAAAAGCTATTGTCACTTTTTTTAAAAAAGCAAAATAATCAAGCTTTATCTTACACACAGTGCTTATAAGAAAAAATAAAAATAAAAATTATACATTTATAAAAACAAAATTGATTAAATACTTCTAATAAAAATCAAAAGTTTTTTATGGCATTTTGGCTGACCCATTTTGTCTTTATAAATTGATATCTTATTTAAAGTAAAACCAAAGTTTTCTCTCATTTTTGTGTGCGTGTACACGTCGGATAAGTGCTACGGAGGATTAGTTGATCTTGATCTTGTGACTCGGTTGTCTTTGGCTCATCAGCCAACACAGCATAATACATTTAAAACAATAATAAGACTAGACTCAACGGTTTCTGGTTTTCTTTAAGAATATATTTTTGAAAACTTAATGAAAACTAGTATGTGTTGTACAGTTTAGCTCTATCCTTAAACATTTACATATATGATTTAATTTTGACTGCCAGTAGAACTAGTTTACATTTTGTTTATACAAAGAAAAATTAAAAAAAATATAAATTGAAAATGCCAATTGCTTACTCTCAGCTTCTAGGGTTACGCTGATTATGGTAGAACCTCCTTGCTTGTCCAATTTTTGAGTATGTCCAAAAACACAGTAGCAACAAAAACAATCCAACTGACACAAAAGTGGTCACTGCAAGAACAAACCGCTGGTATATTTTTGAATTTTCTGCCTGCGCATCACAGTAAAAATCGAACAGTCGGTCAGATGCCTGTATGGCCAAGCCTATAATTGCCCAGCCAAATGTGCGCAAAGAAACTTCAATAATATAGCTTCGTACCTTGATGTAGATTCGTTTGAAATCGCTGTCATGATCACCTCGTTTCTTGCTACCTGTTTCATTGTAGTAAGCTTGAATATCTGCTTTATACTTTTTGCCGACTTTGAGAAAGAAGCTTTTTTCAATTACTAATGTGACAAGACTTACCAAATATATTGCTACGCTTACCAATCTGGCAGCTCCATGAAGACTGTTGCCTGTAGCATTCAAGTCAATAAGGTCATATTCAGTCTTCAAAGACTGGTCGTAACCACCTGTATCGTCAATGTACATCAGAATTCCATTTATGGTAATTAGTGCACCTGAAAGTATAGCAGAGCCCCAGAATAGCCACCTAAACACAATTGACGAGGTTTTCATCTTTGGTTTTCCATGAGGAGGTAGGGGTGGAGGTTGTCTATTGCTATTATTAGTATCTGTACCTGTATTCGTCCCGGTTGACACTGGAATGCCACTCATTGCTAATATGTCGTATCAAATTTATTTTGGTGTTTATTGCTAAGTCGTGTCCTGTCAGTAAAGTAAATATATGCAGTACAAAATTAAAAGTACAATTGAAAAATATATGAAAAAAGAAATTGGTAATTGGTGTTAAAATGTAAAGAAACTGGAAAAGATAAACTTACATGTAAAGTTGGAAATACACTCATTTATACTGGAAAAATATTTATTTTGTTTCAAGATTCTACTTCAGGCTGTATGTAGTGATATGAGGATGAAGAATAAATTTTTTACTTGTTAAAAGCTCAATACGAAATAATAGAATTCCTTTGCATAATAGTAAATAACTCCTAGTGTATTAAAAAACAAATGTTTGCAAGTACAAATATGAGCAAATGGCTACGATAAAATCATGCTGTTGTTTTATACAAAAAAATTTGTTAAATAATTTATTTATATATGTGAGGGTTTGCCAATGAGATGCAGAGATATATTATTTTAAGTATGAGCCATCTCTTTTGTAGGCTTCTTTCAGCAAAGACAACTATTGCCTACTTGTAAATAGTAAAACTATTTCAACAAAAGGCAAGTCTGACACATGTAGTTAGTAAGTAAATAAAAATAGCTGATGAATTTGCTGAAAACCCCTTGCATTCTGGTACAAATAAGAGACAGAAATAAAAAATAGTCACAGGTTTCAACCCACAAGCCTAGTGAAATTACACAGGTACATAGTGAAAAACCAAGCAACATTTTGGTATTATGCATTCTATATTGCCACCAAACCCTTGCAAAATATCCACCAGCCCACACGTTACACAAAATGGACCGCAGCCGGCACTCAAGCCGCCCCAAGCCCTCACGCTCTCGCTCGCCCACACGGCGACCCCCGACCACGACCCCCGCGACCACGGCAAGCAGCAGCACGGTGCGCGCGCACAACAACGACCAGAACAAGCTACGCGCGCAGATCCTCAAAGCACGGCTAACAAAGGCACCCAACCTAGCGGAGCT
>JANBSE010000057.1:0-24188 GCA_027578475.1 Coemansia sp. RSA 2607
GTGCAGGTGCGAGCAGCGGTACCCCGTGATCTTGGATATCTGCCGCTGCGCTGCATGCGCCGGCGGCTCGCACCCGGCCACCGTGGACTCGAAGGCCACGTAGGCGGATTCCTTGCCCGCCGTGCTGTGCTCGGAAGACATGGCGTCCGGTCGACCCATTGGCAGCCGCCACTCGGAGCTGTCCGGGTAGAACAGCAGGCACACTTCGTTGGTCGAAGGGTCGATGAGCACCCCGCCGCACTCCATTGCATACTGGCTCCGTGTCAGCGAGATTGACACAGTGTTGGATGAGGGATGCGATCCCTGGTTGGTTGAGCTTGAAACTCCGGAGACAGTCGAAGCAAAGCCTAACGGCGACAGTGGAACAGAAAATGCCATAGTAGACGAGTTCATCATACAGCGTTGAAGTGGTTTGTAAAAGGCAGATTATAAGGATACGAAATTTGGGTAGAGTTAAAAGGGTAAAAGGACTGTGTGTAAACGGAAGATGACAGGAGTATGAAAATCAAGGGATAAGAATATTATCAAGAAACCGGGAAGCTGAAGAACGATGCAAAAAGTAACACAGCAAGAACAAATAAGCAATAGATGAGGCAGCTGCTCTGCTTCTTTACTATATGACGCCGCTGTGCCAGGCACTAAGCCAGCGTTCGCATACTTGCTAGCAAAATTGCATCCAAAGAAAACCAAAACACTGCAAATTTAAGCACAATGCCTAGCATTTGAATAGTCAATGTTCTATTCATTCCGCTCACATACTACCAATTGTCTCTGCAATTGCACATTGATACCAAACAGGAAATGCGTAAGCCACAATTTAAATATAATAAAAACGTTTACAATCCTTTAACTGTAATAATGCGGTGACTTACAGTGCTCGCATAAAGTTTAGACGTTGATGTCAACTTTATTTTTACTTTCACATATTTATCACTTTTTCAAATAACATACTGGCACCTACTTTTTCATTATTTAAAACAAGGGTTGACCTTTAGAATAGATGGCTGCACATTCACGTCACCTATTCGAGAATCTTATGGGAAATAAAAATGACTTGTTATCGCAAATTCGCCCAGTGCTTTTCATACTTTACCTTTGAATATACTCTCTAGTTTTTTATTAATTGTTAATATACTCCATAAAACAGTTGAATACACCAACGTATTAGGTAACAATAAGGTGCTATCAAATAAATTGACGCCTAACCGTCAGGATCTGTTTCTGTTCTGCTGCCAATATAAAAAAAAGTTGAAATGTTTCCTTCAAGTGTCTTTACATGGCGGCAGTTATGATTAAGGGGAAGTCTATCTAGCGTAAAAACTTTGCAATCTAGCGTAAAATTTCTGCCCTCTCATTGGTCCATCAAAATCAGGTGATTACCCCTAACTCTCTTCATCGCTAGTGCATTTTGTGCGCCAATGTATGACGGCTGCTTCACTCTTAACAAAAGCTGCGCTTTTGCTAATCTGCGGTAATCCGTTGACGCTACCTTCAACTGAGGGTAGGGCCTCTCAGGGCCCAGATTCCGTCTAATAATTATAAGAATGAAAAATTTTAGCCACCATCGGGGCTACCCCACCCTCTTCTTAGCTCAGATTCCGAGTAGAAGAATTTTTTATTATTACATAAAGAATTTATTATTACAAATCGAATCCATTGTCCGCGAGATGTCTGATCCCAATGACATCCTCAGAAGCCTCTCTGATCAACTCGCTGCGCTCAGGCAGTCAAATGAACAGCTTGGGCAGAGAATGGATGCACTCGCAGCAAGAGCATCCAACCATGAATCCATCGACCGAGATGGAACTGGATCCGGAGGAGGAGATGAATCCATCAAGGACATCTGCAGCTGCATTTACACCGAAACTGCAGTTCTGGAAACGAGTGACTGGGCAGACGCGAACCCAGTCACATACAGCGGGCTCGTCAGCAAGTATCCTGCCTTCGCAGGCTCTAGATACATCCCGCAGGACATCAAAGGCTCACTCCAAGCCGACGCCCAAGCTGCAAACGTCGATTACAAAGACAGTTTGCACACTGCCAACAACTACCGAGTCCTCGCCAACATCTTCGTCCTCCTCAACCTGGGGATGGAAGCTCTCACGGAAGCTACAGACGAAGTGGAGGAAGGTCTGCTCAGCGACTTCACACAGCAGTGCCTCCGCGACGGACTCGCCTTCGCTCTCAAAGAAGGAGAAAACGAGCGACAAAAGTTTTTGGACAAGCTGCCCAAAGTGCCAAGCTTCAAGCCCATCCGCGACACCCTCAAGGCCACCAGGAAAGATCACGAAGATATCCTGGCGGGAAAAGAGGATGAGTACAAGCAAGCATTGCAAACTGCTCACCTCATTGCAGTTGCCAAAGCTAGCGGAGGTAAAGGATCAAGCGGCGGTTCAAATAACAATGGAGGATGGAAGAAACAGGGGTTTTGAAAAGGATGGAAGGGCAATGGCAAGAAACCCTTCCAGATAGGCGGCTCAAGCAAACCAGCCAAGCCGTCGGGTGACTCAACTGCAGGACAGCAGTGAGTCAGCCACTACAACCGATCCCCGCACCCACAGCGCCCCCGACCTTGCTGAAAATGGGTGCCAGGCTGACGCGGCACGCAGCCACATGGAGGTCGATGACCCAGTCGAGCTGGGTCCACAACGTCATTGAATCGGGTTACTGGCTTCAGTTTCAGTCGAAGCCAGTCCAGCGTGTGCACCCGTCATCTGCACACTCGCCAGAGGAGACCCTCGCCATACAAACGATTCTAGCAACACAACTGGAGGAGGGGATCGTGGTACCAATCCCCTGGGAGCAAGCATTGTTTGTATCTTGTCTATTTACAATACAGGAAAAAGACAAGAACAGACCATTATTTAACCTGAGACCACTGAACAAGCATCACCAACTCAAACATTTCAAGATGAATGGCGTACTGACCCTGCGTCACATGCTACGGCCAGGGGACTACATGGCGAAGGTCGACATCAGATCGACGTACATGGTAGTCCCAGTAGTGAGCGAGCACCAGCATTTCCTGTGCTACGAGTTCGAGGGCCAGATGTACCAATACAGGTGCATGGCCTTTGGGCTGGCGTCAGCACCGCGGGTGTTTTCGAAACTGATGAGAGAGGCCCTGGCGCCATTGAGAGTGCAGGGCATGCACTTGACTTACTATCTGGATGACATCTGCATTGTCCATCAGGATCCCAAGATACTATCTGCACAGGTAACATCGCTCTCTCAGAATCTGTCCACATTGGGGTTTGTGGTACACGACAAGAAATCGGACTTCGAGCCGAAGCAGATCCAGAGCTTCCTCGGGTTTCAATTCAACACGATAGAAATGTCTATTCAAGTACCCAAACAGAAAGACAAGAGCTTATTATAAGAGGTTTGCCACGTGCTGAAGTCGCTGCCTAGATCAGCGAGGAAGCTGGCGTCCCTGATCAGCCAGCTGGTGGCAGTAATACCGGCGGTAGGCCAGGCACTCCTGCGTGTACAGCGCTTGCAGATAGATCTGGCGACAGCACTTGAATCGAATCCAGATTGGGAGCAACGGCTCACGCTCACAGATCCAGCGCTGGCAGAGTTGCGATGGTGGCTAGTGGAGCTGCCGCAGACGGGGGGCTTGCCAATCAAGCGCCCAGACTTACCTTCGATCCTGATCCAGATGGACACGTTGGACTCAGGATGGGGAATCGTTTCAGAGCTGTTGACGATACACAGCTTCTGGACGACGACCGAGAAGGCGACCTCGATCAACACGTGCAAGCTGTGGACGATCGAGTATGTGGTTCGTCTGCTAGCGCCGAAGTTCCCAGGTCATCGATTGGAAATCGAGACCGACAACATAACGGCTCGTCTCTTCGTCAACAAGCAAGGCGGCACAGCAAGCCTACTGTTATTGGAGTCAGCACTCTGCATACAAGAGTGCGCGTTAGCTCACAAGGTGGATGTTCACGCAACATACTTACCTGGCATGGAGAACGTAGCGGCAGACATGGAGAGCCGCCGGACACCGCCACCGTACAAGTTCACAATAGCGAGGAAGACGTTCCTCAAACTGTGCAAGTTCCTGCCTTGAATGAGAGTGGACGCGTTCGCATCCTGAGCAAACGCCCTGCTGCTGAGGTATTGGAGCCGCCTGCCAGACCCAATGGCAGAGGCGTTCGACATGTTCGCACAGCCATGGCAAGACACGCAACTGCTACTGCATCCTCCGTGGATGTTGTTCCCCCGCGTGCTAGAGAAACTGTGTGTGGAGCAGGCAGCAGCAGTGGTAATAATGCCGAAGTGGCCCACGCAGTGGTGGTGGCCCCAGCTGCTAGAAATGTTGATAGCGGCTCCGATAGTGTTCAAGATCCGAGGCCACAGGTGGTAATTTGTCGCCTAGATGCTCTCCAGCGTTTCTGGGAGAGCGGAGGTGTTTCGATGGACACTATCAATGGGCTCGTGGCAGCCAAGTCTGCAAACACAAGGCGGACATACAATAATGGATGGCGATATTGGGCGGATTGGTGCCTACAACAAGACACCAATCCCTGCGCTTACACTCCTCTGATAGTGTCCGAGTTTATACATGCCCGCATCCATACA
Organism: Coemansia sp. RSA 2607; assembly: GCA_027578475.1. Lineage (NCBI taxonomy): Eukaryota > Fungi > Kickxellomycota > Kickxellomycetes > Kickxellales > Kickxellaceae > Coemansia > Coemansia sp. RSA 2607. The sequence continues at coordinate 4,588 of JANBSE010000057.1, forward strand.
CTACCAGTGTACCGAATGATCTGCTCAGCAATCAATTCGGTCTGGACAGTGGTTCACGAGGAACCGCGTCTGTCAGAACATCGGGAGGTCCGATTACTGTTGGAAAGGCATTGCAGAGACGATGCGCTGGAGCGCCCACTGGCAGCAGAGGAGCTGGTGTGGCCGATTAGCACAGTGCTCCAGATGATTGAGTCATGGGGTCCTAACGAGGACCTCAGCTTCGCGCTCCTGTCTAAGAAGACAGTGGTCTTGTTGGCACTCACATCGATGTGACGCCTGGCGAGCAAAATAGCTATGCTGCGCATGATGGATGTGTGCCTGACAGGAGATGCTTTGACGATTCGAGCGCCGAATTCAAAGAATAGGGTGCCAAAGACCCTGAAGATTCATCAGTTCACACAAGTTGACTCAGAATCGATTGATACAGACCGGATTCTGTGCCCAGTAGCAGCAGTACGCGCATACATAGCACGCACAGCGGGTTTGCGAACTACGGATGGTAAACGATCTTTATTTAAAACTTTGGATAAGGCTAGAGACGCGCAGCCATGGACGGTTGCAGCGTGGATCAAGCAGGTGCTGCGGCTGAGCAGCCTAGATGCGCGTAGCCACAGTATGAGATCGGCAAGTGCAACGGCAGCAAGACAAGCTGGCTGGTCACTGGAGGCCATTAAGCAATGGGCCGGGTGGTCACCGCAAGGCTCGACGTTCGAACAGTTTTACTACAAGCCAGAGTATAAAGTAGTAGCCGGTGGAGTCGCAGCTCCAGGCATAAATGAGTCCACTGATATGCGGTCCAGAGAAGGTCTCAGTTGAAGGTAGCGTCAATGGATTACCGCAGATTAGCGAAAGCGCAGCTTTTGTTAATCGAAGGTAGCTGGAGGCTACCTGAGACTGAGGGTGCCCACCCTTTCTCACAAGTTTACTTACTTTTTCACCACCCAGTAGCCGCATATGTGGTGAAATCTGAGCTACTCTGAGAGTGGGGGTAGCCCCGATGGTGGCTAAGATTTTTCATTCTTACAAATATTAGATGGAATCTGGGCCCTGAGAGGCCCTACCCTCAGTCTCAGATAGCCTCTGGCTACCTTCAAACATAAACTACTACATTGGTCCAGCAAATATATTTAACTACTTCTTACTAACTAGACTATTTGCTGAGATATTACTCCTCAAAGTCAAAAGTCAAAAACATTGATACATTTTTCCTGCCACTGTATTCCTGGGTGGGGGATTAATAATGGCTTAAAAATATTACTGTAAGAAAAGTAGAAATACTTGCAGTGTATAAAAAATATTTAATTGGAGCAGTTTAAACAATATTTTTATTGATTAATCAATTAAAAAACAAATATTATATTTTTCTTAGAGTAGCAGGAAAAAGTGTATCAATGCAAAGGTTGTTATGTAATGTATTCGAGTAAAAGAATAAAGCTAAGGGAAACTGTTTGTTTGTTCTTAGTGGGGGTGGCTGATCTTTTATTCCAAGAGCACGCGTGTTTAATCTGTGATTATCCTGATCATCACAAAGTGACTATCAAATACCCATAACTTGCTATTGTGTAAAGCTACGCACGTGATTCTTTTTGCAACATGCACAACAACAAAGGGGATTTCAAATAAAACATTTTACTTTATTATATATCAACAGTTTACAAAGATTTTTTATTTTAATCTTTAAAGTAAAAACTGTTATTACATGTATTCCTGCCACTTTACAAATATTTATTGTTTTATTTAATTGCTAAAAACGTATCATGCCATTGTGTGACATCAATTCAGTTTATTTTAACATTGTGTAATTGTCTTGCCATATATTGATTTTCAATAAATTTATATGCCTCTAGGTAATTTGCATTTTCTGGAAACTTTAAAAATTCTGCCATAGCCTCTGTCTTAGCAAAAACTATATAAATAGTTGTTATCCACTTGGCCAAATCATGTTCATAAGGAAGTAAAATATTTTTTCTATAGTTGGCTATTTCTAAAAAGTCCGAACTAGCTTTGTCAAGAGAAGAAAACATAGATTGAACATCATCAATGGTAATTTCATTTTTTTTTAAACTTATGTTCATAAAATTTCAGCAACAATTAATAGTATATAGATACTATCTCTTCAGGCTTCAAAAAATCTATATTATTGACAAATTCAATGTCAAATGCTTTGCTTAAATGCATAACAATAATAGAAACTAAATATTGTCTGAACGGCACTTCAAATGAATAGAGTGAATCGGGCAAAAGGCCATTCTTATATTCATCTTTTGGCAAGAGCACTTCAATTATCATTGGATTTAAACAAGAGGAATTGTCAACAAATGTTACAACATCTTGACCTATTTTAATTTCATACTTTATAGCAGACATTTTATTTTTTTAAGTTTGTGTAGACAATAATTTAAAAAAAAAACTGGTAGATTGTTGCAATATTGTTTTCTTATATAGCTATGCAATTTTATATTTTTAACTGCAAAATTTTTTTAGATAATATATTTTTTGATATATTTTTTACAACTGTATATTTTAAAAACAATTTTTTAAAAGAACAATTTTACAAAAGATTATGTATTAAGAGCTATAAATCAAGTAGATTTTCTTATTACAAAATATTTTATAATATATAAAAACCTAAAATAATAAAATTGAAACAACACAAACTTTAAAATATGTTTAAAATACTTTTCTATATCTTTTTTAACAAGAAAATATTATAGAGTGGCAGGAAAAAGTGTATCAATGTTTTTAACTTTTGATTCTGAAAAATAATATCTCAGCAAGTTATCAAGTTTAAAAGTGGTGGCTAATTTTATTTGACAGGTCCAATGTAGTAGTTTATGTTGCAAATAGAATCACGTGTTTAGCTTAACTGGCTAGAAAGTTATGGGCATTTGCAAATCACCTCAGCATTGATACACTTTTTCCTGCAACTCTAGAAAAAAATAAATTTGTTTCTTTAATTAAATAAACAAGCATAAGTCTAAGTAACAAAATTTTATTTTACAACCCTTCATACTCTGCATGTATTACTACTTATTTATTGCACTTTAACCTATTTATCTAATCATATCCCTAACATAAAAATAAAGTAAGAATAGTATCAATTAGCAATACTATACTGGTAGTAGCACCAGAAAAAACATTACCAAACTTATCCAAAGTATAACCAGAGTGTTTTATCTTGATATCTGATTGTTTGCCAAGAACTTTGTTGCAAAATTAGGCTACCAAACAAAAATTATTGCATGGGGTAGGCTAACTTGCAATGATATTTAAATTGCTGGAAAAATGATAACACAAGCAAATGTTGCCAAATTGCTCAAAATGTAGCTTTTCACATGTGTAGATCTTATTATAAGACACAATGTCTTATATGCTAAGAATTGGTGTATTGATCTAAGAATAAAGAATTTTTAGTCTTTACAATAAATATAAGTGAGAATTTTGACTAAGTAAGTGTCAACAAAGAATGCACCCTAGTCAACTGGAAACGTGGTCTGTGATTATAACATACTAATATCAATCTGTTTGGTATAAATATACTGATTGTGAGCTGGAAAAATGATGTTGAGAAAAAGAAATGGTGCCATGTTTGAAAAACAGTCATGTATGAAGATATAAACATCAAACTTTAAAGCTGCATCACTGTTGAGAAAAATAATTAAATTAACTAAATCAAAAACAGGCATGACCAGTATCACCGGATAAACAATCTGTAATGTGATCTTAATTTTTAATTAATTGATTATAAAAATAGTATTGATTAAACGTTGATTTTCAGAATTGTAACATTAAGCATAGCACAAAATTACTTCAGGAATGTCAACTAAGCAGTCAGCTAAGATTGAAAAGTAGCCTGCACAGTCTCTAGAATTAAAAATTACTAATGACATGTGAGTTATGGTCAAGAATATCTGGTAGTGCTATGATATGTGACTGTCTACTGGTGTGAATAAACACTAGGTAAGAAATGTGGCAACATAATAAACAATCACCAAGAATAATTGTCAAATAGTAACAGGCAGTGGGCCTGATTGTTACACTTAAATTAGTTTTAACAAAGGAATTTAAATGTAGGATTATATATTTTAATTTATTAAATTTATTATTTTTAAAACAGCAGGAAAAAGTGTATCAATGTTTAGGTCAATTTCAAATGCCCATAACTTTGCACTTAGCAAAGTTACACACGTGATTCTAATTGCAAATTGTACTTTCCCAATAGGACTTTCAAATAAAATTAGCCACCTCTTATCAACTTGACCACTTGCTGAGATATTACTCTTCAAAGTCAAAAGTCAAAAACATTGATACACTTTTTCCTGCCACTGTATATTTTGTATACAAAAAATATTTGTTTTAAATGTAAAAAGTCTTTTAATTAAAAAATAAAATAATAATTTATTATATCAAAGTAAAAAAGTGATAACAATTTATATTATAAAAACTTTACTATAATATAGTAAAAGAAATTAATTATTTCTTTATAAAAAAACTGGTTTATTTATTAAAAAAATTAAAGCAAATGAATACAAAAAATAGTATATGATTTGATTCCTTTGACAAATGAGCAACTTCTTGAGCTTACTTGTGGTTGCTCTTGGTCCACCACCATACACGTCAGCATATAATGCTGACACCAATAACACTGGTACATTCGTAACCTTTTTTGCAACTACCCTTTTAGGCACCTGGTACACAAAGGCAGGCAAATGAGTATCTACTTTTTTATTTTAGACTTTATAGAGTAATATTACTGCAAGTGGCAGAGACAGATATAAGCAGCAAAAAAAAAACTTTATCATTGTGGTGGAAGTTGCTAATAAAATTGTGTGTATCTTTAAATATTCACTACTTACGAGATTATTACAATGAACCTGTTATGTACTATATTTGAGTAAAAGAATAAAGTGTGGAGTGTGTTTTCTTCACAGTACTCTTCACTGATGCCTTGGGCCATCCACCACGCACATTAGTGTTTGACACCGGCTCTGGTACCATAGTTGCAGGTGTTCTTAACAATGGTTCATTGTCGTAGCCGAAGTGGCTGCCAGGTCCATTGGGAGATGATGTTTCGGTGGCTTGCATGGCTACCCTCAGTCCTGGGCTGGCAATTATCAAGTGTTCAACCATAGCTCTTAACTCCTCTATGCTGTGCATGTACCCGCCCATTTGTTTCTGAGTAACAGGCTTCTCACCTTTATGCGGCTCAACGACAGCTGACACTGCAACCCCTGACGAGCTGGCAGTCTCTTCTGCTGCGTGCTTCTCTTGTACCTTAGAAATGGTGACTGCTATGGCCGGTTAATCACTATATGGATGGCTCATGCCTGAAAGCATCTCTCAGCTATCTTTCTTAGATTCTGACGTGTTTTTGTAGTTTTATATTTTCAATTGTTTTGGTAATGTTTTTATATGTATTAAGGCCTAGGCAAAAGGTATCAGATTGACCATTAAAACCCTGAAAAAATAAAAAATAATAAAGAAGTCAAGAGAATAAGTGCATAGCTGGGATGTGGCACAAGCAACACTTGTATGACTTAGATGTTCTGAAATGCTCAATAATAGATATACCGACTTTTGCAAGTGAGGGACAGACTGTGTAGTATAATCTCAAAAGTTATGATGAGTTGACTTTGCTATAAGGTTCACACTCGATTTTCTCAGGACTCCACCGGATGTTGGCTTTTATATCCTTTGTTCTTGTTGCCTCTTCATTCCTCGACACGAGTTTTTTTTTCACAGTTGAGTTCGTCATTAACAATGGCTGCTGGTCAGTCCATTTTCTGGACTAAACCATCATTCTCCTGACTGACAATGGAACTTGTCACATTAATTGTATCAGATGATGCAATTGTCACTGTTCCATTGACATTTCCCTCAGCCATCTGATGAGCGAGACACTCATCAGGAATGCTAATTCAAAATGTTAGCATATCATTGCTAAATCATCTATCAAATTTAAATAATATAGTAGTTGATTGTAGTTATTATTCCAGTTGAAATCAATAGTTTTTTCAACTTTTAAAATATAATTATTAAAAAAAATTTCAATTAATGTTGGATTGTGATTAAAAAATTTTATCATCTCCCAAGCTTTTAAATAATAAACAAAACCATAACCCCTTTCTTTAAACAATGACTGAACTCGATATTTATCAATACATGAACAAAAGTTGTAATGTGCACATTCAAAACTGTAATTTATAACATCATATGTATTATATACTTCAGGTGAGTTAATAGTGTGGAGTAGAGTACTAGCAGTTTGGCATGTTAAACCAATCACTACAATATCTTTATTTAAATCAGAACACAATAATATTTGTTCACTCACTAAAAAATCATACTCAGAAATAAGTGTTATCATCAGTTTTAATATTTGATCACCTTTTGTACTGGGGTCACCCTTACCCATACCTGCAACAGCTTTCTTGTAAATGCTAACATATTTTTGCGTTATTTCATCACTTTCCATGTTGTAAAAATAATTTTGAAGAAAATTTTGATATTAAACAACACAAACTTGATGCCAAAAGAAACAAATATGTAAATTTTTTTATTAATAAATTAAAAACGAAACTTTCAGTTTAAAATTCTGAAAAACATTTTTTCTAAAAAAATATAAACAATGAGTTCTTTATAAAAAAATATAGTAGAAAAACTTTTTAAAACTACATACTGAGCAAACTGCAAATTATAATTGTTATTATAAAATGTAATTTTCTTATTGAAAAGATAAATTATATTTCATAAAAGTTTGTAAAGATTAAATTTACACTGTAAATATTTATTGTATATAGATAAACTACCAAAGTATTAATAAAAAAATTTATTTAATAAAAAACTAGTTTACCTATTATTGATTTTTTTAAAATTGTGAAAGTAGTATTTCTACAATAATATAATATTTTTTAAAAAAATAACTGCTATTTATTAAAATGATTTAATACATATTGTATTGTAAAAACTAGTTTTATTACTTCTTTTTAAATAAAATTTTTTATTAAATTAAATTTATCTGTTTAAATTTAAATACAACTTTTTGTATAAATAAAAAATCCTTCTTTACAAAATAGTATTTTTATTATCATACTTAATCTATAATAGTATAAATGAAAGTTTTATATTTTAAAGAAAAAATTTGCAAACATTAAAATTAAAAGTAAAAGAAAAAATGAAATAACGTTTTTTACTTTTCACTTTGAAGAGTAATATCTCAGCAAGAAGATAAGTTAGTAAGAGAGAGCTAATTTTACATAAAAGTCTTATTGTGGCAGTTCATGTTGCTAATCAAATTTCAGGTTTATCATGAGTGATTAGAAACTTATATTCATTTGATAATGAATGTATTATTATAGGGCTAGTCTATCTAGCTTAAAAACTTTGCGATCTAGCGTAAAAATTCTGCCCTCCCATTGGAACATCAAAATCAGGTGATATCCCTTAACTTTCTTGATTGCTGGTGCATTTTGTGCCTCAATGTATGACGGCTGCTTCACTCATATTAACGTCCGCCTCCCTCCTCTCTCTAATTTTTTTTTTCCTTATAAATATATTTTAAGACAATTTAACACAATTTATTACTTCATTCATTCTCAATAAAATTGACAATTACTTAAAATAAAGACATGCTTTTGGCAACCGCCAGTGGAGAACCATTTTTAAACACAATTAATTATCTGCCCCAAACAACAATTAAGTACTCTTCTAACCCGTCTCTAACCCCGAGCAGTGCAGTGCCCTTCTAACCCAACTGCCAGTTGCCAAGCACAGCGCCCTTCTAATCCCTTGGCAGGTTAATGCTGAAAATAGTACTCTCACATTTTTAATATATTAATTCGTTGTAATTTGTAATTATTTTTTAAATAAAGTATTACAGTTTGATCAAACATATAAGTTACTGGTGCTTGCAAAAAAAGTTTCATTGAAATAATAACCTTATTGCCACAAGGGCCAGTAAAATCCAATGAGATAGAATGGTGTTGTGCTTGCCAACATACAGTGGCAACAAAAAGTGTATCAATGTTTTTCACTTTTGACTTTGAAGAGTAATATCTCCATAAGTAAGCAAGGTATTATCAAGATGCAATTTTTATATGAAAGCCCTATTGTAATAGTACACGTTGCAAATAGAATCACGTGTTTAGCTCTACTCTATACAAAGTTATGGGCATTTGAAACTGACCTTAGCATTGATACACTTATTTTCCTGCTCATTAAAAATAAAATATTAATTTATTAAAAACCAAAACTAAGGCTAAGTCAAACAATAAATAAATTGTAACAATTAGACACTATATCTGTTTACTTATAACATTTTCTTTTATTTTTTAATTAGATTTCAGCAATAGATTACCAGTATTCAATCAAACTATTGCGTAGCAAGCAATCATAACATTACCACTAATTCTTAAGCTTTACCCACAATGCATTTATTTTGATCAAAAGCAACAATTGTAAAAATTTAATTTCAGTATTTTTTAGCTTTTCAAGTAGTCATAAAAATTTAGATATAGTATCATAATTGATGTCAGTATTTCAGTAGATTACTATTAAATCAATTTTAATTCAATGATCAGTTAATCAAAAATTAAGATTACCTTGCATATTGTTCTTGAAGTTAATCTGATACTTTGTGATATTAATTTATAAAATTTAATTAACTCCTCTAACTGTGATGCAACTCCAAAGTTTGATGCTTTAATAACCATTTATGACTGTTTTTCTAACAAGGCACTGTTGTTCTTTCCCATCGTCTTTTTTCTAGGGATAAAAAAGCTTTAACAAACTTGATAGACTAATATAAATATTATAAAACAATTAAACATCTTTTTTAGCTATCCAGAACCCAGTTATTTTTGACATTTGCATAGACAAAAAAATTCCTACATACTTTGAAAAAAGATGCAGTTTCTTTAGGCAAAGGTTTGAACTCTATTTCTTTCCATAATACATAAAAAGTATTATGCCAAGGTCTACACACATATAAAGCTTTTATGTAAGCAATTTGACATTTTATACTGCAGTTTCTTCACCTCTATGTATTTAAAAGTGATTACTCTCCAGTCAGTCTAATTGAATTAGCTCTGAGTGGTTGCCTGATTTTGCTATACAATGCCCTGAATGTAGTCTAGTAACAATAAACTGCACAGTAACAATGTTTTTACAAGTTTTTCAACAATTTTTTTGTAGCTATTGTCACACCTGACGAGCTGGAAGGCGCTGTTTTTACTGATATTTCTAATGGTTATTATGGCAGGTATAAATATATGAAAAGTAGTAAAATAAGTAAAATTACAAGCAAATTAAGTAAATAAGTTGATTTGGTAAAGCTTATTAAAGAATGACTAGGTGAAAAAAATTTATGAAACAAATAATAATATTTTTTATGAGCAGGAAAAAAAGTGTATCAATGCTAAGGTCAGTTTCAAATGCCCATAACTTTGTATAGAGTAGAGCTAAACACGTAATTCTATTTGCAACGTGTACTATTACAATAGGGCTTTCATATAAAAATTGCATCTTGATTATACCTTGCTTACTTATGGAGATATCACTCTTCAAAGACAAAAGTAAAAAACATTGATACACTTTTTGTTGCCACTGTATAACATGATCAAAGCAACAGTGTCACTCTCACCACTAAATTACAAGATCAAATAAGTACATTTGTCACCAGAAGTATACTTCTAGGGGTTAGATGAGCATTGTGCTTCCCAACTAATAGTCAGGTTAGAAGGATGCTTTGCTTACCAATTAATGGAGGGGTTAGAAGAACACTGTGCTAGCTAGGGGTTAGAAGTGATTAGAGAAAGGCTGCACTTGTCAACTAGCATTGCTGTTTCTAAGTGCTTAAGCTTTAAGAACTCATATTTGGTGACAATTGCGCAACAGAAATTCAGTGAATTGACAAATGCAACTTTGAATTTATTGGGAAAAAAAGCAATAAACTTGTAAATAGTGAATATTAAAAGAGATACAAAAATAAATGCTAAAAAACAAAGAGAAGAAAGAGTTTGGCATAAGTGCAAATAAAGTTGCTGTTGTACATATCTGCTCAAAGTACCTAAATGATAAAAACAGTTAAGGAATATTACCTGATTTTGATAGACCAATGAGTGGGCAGAAATTTTACGCTAGATTGCAAAATTTTTACACTAGTTAGACTTCCCCTTATGATTATTGGATCTCCTTTAAAATAAGTGACTGCACATTCACGCGACACTTTTTAAATATTATGGGTGCACCTTTTTATAAAACCCTTCTGACCCCTTGCTGCTAACCAAATCACATATTTTCCAATACAATGATATAAACATATAAGGCAATAAATAAAACCAATTATCAAAAAATACATTGTGAGCTTCCTTAGTCTAATTGTAAGTGCTGCCATGTAAAGACACTTAAATGAAAATTTTCAAAGTTTATCTTTATTAGTGCAGCTGAATAGAAACAGACTCTGATGTTCAGGCATCGCTTTATAAAATAGCACCTTTATTTAAACCAAAACATTGGCTCATTCAAGTGTTTTACAATGTTTATTAATAATTAATAAAAACTAGGTAGTATATTCCAAAATAAAGTATTCAACGCACAAGAAGAATTTGCAGTAAAAAGTCATTTTTATTTCTCATAAGTTTTAAAAACAGATCACGTGAACTTGCAGCCACCTATTCTAAAGGTCAACCAAATTATTTAATCTGACATTTAATCCTTTTTTTTTTAAAATTAGCTTGAATGTATCAATTCAACCCATTGCCTCTGACTATTTGACATTTCTTTTTGGTGATTGTGTATTATGTTTCCACATTTTTTACCCAGTGTTTGTTCACAACAATAGGCAGTCACATATCTTAGCACTACCAGAAATTCTTGACCATAACTCCCATGTTATTAGTCATTTTCAATTCCAGAGACAATGCAGGCTACCTTTCAATCTTAAATGACTGCTCAGTTTGTCATTCCTGAAGTAATTTGGTGCTATGAGTGGTGTTACAATTCTAAAAATCAACAATTAATTAATTCTAATTTAAAAATCAGTTAATTAAAAATTAAGATTGCACTAGAGAATGTTTATCTGGGAATGCTGATCATGTGTGTTTCTGTCTTAGTTAATTTAATAAATTCTCTCAACAGTGATGCAGCTTTAAAATTTAATGTTCTTATGTTTAAACATGTCTGTTTTTCACACATGGCACTATTTTGTTTTTACAGCATCATTTTTCCAGCTTTAATTTAGTAAATTTATACTAAACAAATTCATATTTATATGTTATATTTACAAAACAGATTTTCAGTTGACTAGAGTCCATTCCCTGTTGACATATGCTCAGTCGAAATGCTCACTCACATTTATTGAAAAATAGTAGTGTTCATTACTCTTAGATTAAAACACCAATTCTTTGCATAAAAAACATTGTGTATTATATTGAAATCCACACATGTGAAAAGCTACTTTTCTAGCAACTTGGCTAAAGTTGGTGGTGTTTTCATTTTTCAGCTATTAAAATATGATTGCAAGTTAGCCTACCCCATGCAATAATCTTTGGTTGATAGCCTAGTTTTTCAACAAAGTTATTGAACAACAATCAGATATCAAGATAATACACTGTGGCTATAGTTAGGTTAAATCTAGTAAAGATTTTTAGGAGCTACCACCACTGTAGTATTGCTAAAAGATACAATCCTTATTTTATTTTAATGTCAGGTATGTAATTAGATAAATAGGTTAAAATGCATTAAATGAGTAGTAATACATGCAGAGTATCTAGGGTTGTTAAATAATAATTTGTTACTTAAACTTACAGTAGCAGGAAAAAGTGTATCAATGCTTTTGACTATTGACTTTGAAGAGTAATATCCCAGCAAATAGTCAAGTTAATGAGAGGTGACTAATTTTATTTGAAAGCCCTCTTGTTAACGTACTATTTGCAAATGGAATCACGTAATTAGAATTATTAATTACAAAGTTATGGGCATTTAAAAATGACCTAAACATTGTTACACTTTTTCCTGCTGTTTTATAAATAATTATTTTTATTTGCTTAATTTCAGCTAATTAAAAATTACTTACTAATACTCATTCTACTTGTAATAAATATATTTGTTAACTGTATCCTTTATATTTTATTAAAATTCAACATATATGAACCACCATGAAGCCCTTCAGTAAAGATAGCAAAAGCAGTATCCTTCAGCGACTTGATAGTGGTGACAGCTACCGGAAAATAGCTAAGTCACTTGGTCTAAGTCTTGCTACAGTGCAGCGTGTTGCTAACAGATTGCTTCCAGGTTGAACGATTGCAAAAAAAAGGTCGACCTGCAAAGTTAACTGAGCGTGACATGTTGTACTGTATCCGTCACATCACAACTGGAGGTATGGAAACTGCAGTAGATGTTGCCAAATCGCTTGAGGATGGGCTAGGTGTGTGCATGAATGTTAGCACGGTATGTAAAGTTTTTTATGATAAAGGATTGGGTTCAATCGTTCAGCCCAAGAAGCCTTTTTTATCTCTTAAGAATGTTAAGGAGTGACTTGACTGGGCAAATGCCCATAAGGATTGGACTTTAGATGACTGGAAACACGTTGTATGGTCAGATGAGACTAAAATCAATCTGTTTGGTTCAGATGGTTGCCACTACACTTGGAAACGTGATGTTGAAAAAGTAAAACTTCGCCATGTTGAAAAAACAGTGAAGCATGGGAGTGGAAACAACAAACTTTGGAGCTGCATCACATTTGAGGGATTAGGATATGTTGTCAAGATTGACAACAAACTTGATCAGCATCACTATAAGAACATTCTTGAGGAAAATCATATTTCTTTGGTAACTGACTACGGAATTAGAGTTGATCAAATGATCTTTCAGCAAGATAATGATCCCAAGCATACAGCCAAATTAGTTCAGGAATGGCTAGCAAAGCAGTTATTTCAGGTTATGAAGTGGCCTGCACAGTCTCCGGACCTAAACCCAATTGAAAACATGTGGGCTTTGCTCAAGAATCGTCTCTATTGCAACTATGATTGACCACCTAAGGGCATGCTTGAACATTGGGAAAGGATTGCAGAAACCTGGTATGGAATCATCAAGGATGAGTGCCAAAAAATTATAGGCACTATGCCTGAGTGGTGTAGGCAGGTTATTGATAACAAGGGTTATTGGATTGGCAACTAATTAATTTTTATTTTTTAAATTTACTATTTTTGAAACAGCAGGAAAAAGTGTATCAATGTTCACATTGTTTTCAAATGCCCATAACTTTGTATTTAGTAAATCTAAGCATGTGATTCTATTTGCAAATTGTATTTAAACAAGAGGGCTTTCAATTAAATTTAGCCACATCTTATTAACTTAAGTACTTGCTGTGATATTAGTCCACAAAGTCAACAGTCAAAAAAATTGATACACTTTTCCCTGCCACTGTATATGCCAGCCCGGTAATATTTTTTAGCAATTTTTGAAATAACATGCTTACATAGAATTTTACAAGTTTTGTAAAAATAAATATGAAGAGAAAAAATATATATATTGTTTGTAATTTTCCTGTTGCAAAATAATTAAAAGTTTGATATTAGATAACTGATCTTTTTTTTGAGCTGTAACAAGAAATATATTTTAACACATGCAATAATTAAACATCACATCCAACATGTAAGATACTCTATAAAATTTATGTTGTTTTGCGTTTGTTAATACAGAAACCAAAATATTTTATATAACTTTTTACAAATTTTTGGCATTTACTCTATAAAATTGTAATTTTTGTGCTAAACTTTAAATTATTACTTAATAAAACATAACAACAAACACTTGAAATGTAGCAGGTATGCTCTACTGTTAGATAAAAACAAAAAATATTAGTTTTAGTAAAAAATTTGGCCGCAGTGATCAAAAGCATAATTATATTCTCAATTTAGTTAATATTAAAATCTAACATTATAAATTAGAATTTTTTCAACGCCAATTAACAATACAAATTTTTAAAATTTTTGTAACAAGTAATGTACCTGTTGCGTTTTGCGTTGGCCAAAGTCAAATTTAATTTAAGCAGTAAACACTGTCTGTGCAAAATATTTTTTGTTTATTTTAACACTCAAAAAAATTTTTAAACTCCAATTGCAATTGTCTTCAGACGAGCAAGTTAAATGCTTGTTTAAGCTAAGTAATAAAATTTAATAATCTAGGTGTTAAAAAAATTAAATATAATTAATAATATTTAATCATTTACGTGTTGCTTCTTCAAACTTATTGCCAGCCCTGTAGTTGTTTAATAAACAATTAAATCTAATTTTTGTATTACAAAAGTAAAATTATTCAATCTTTTTGCAAGCCCTGTAGTCCTGCCACAGATAATTTAGAAATATAATTACAAAAAAATGGTATTGCTCCGGCAATGTGCATAAATGAATCTATTAAAAACTAAAACCCCAAAATATTTCTTCAGCAATTTATGATTACATTACTAATTTGATATCAGTCTATGGAGTAAAAAAATAAAAAATTAGATGAACCAATAAAAACAGATTTGTTGTTTTAAAAAATGAACGAGTTTTTTTTAAAAAAAAATTCAAGGGGTTTATTAAAAATTAGATGATACTGTATTACAAAATTTGTATTTTTTTATGTAGATCAAAATAAAATTTTTCTAAAAAGTATTTAACAAATTTCTTTTATTAAAAAAAAAAAAGAATTTAACAAATTTCTTTTATTAAAAAAAATAAAAAGAATTTAACAAATTTCTTTTATAAAAATAATTAAAAAAAATATGTTTTATACAAAAAAATTTAATTAATTTTTTTTTTGCATATTAAAAATATTTTTTGTATTTCTTTTTAAAAATTGTTTGTAATATTTTTTATAAAAACATATATCAGTAATATTATTTTTAAAATAGATAATTTTATGCAAACGTTTTTAAAAAAATGCATAATATCAATTTTTTAAACATTTTTTTTAATTTTTTTTGAAACATCTTCTTTAAAATTAATATAATATTTTCGTTAAACATTTTTTTTTTAAAATATTTTTTATTTATAGTTCTATTTTATTTTTTTAAAAAACAATTCTTAAACATTCTTTCAAATTTTTTTACATGTTTTTTATGTATTTTTATAATTTTTCTTTTAACACTTCTTTATTAAAAATTTTGTGTTTCTTTTTATCAAAGTTTTTTTCAATTTTCTTTTAATACAAATTTTTTATATTTTTTTTGTAAAATTTTTTTCTTATTAATTTTTTTATAATATCTGTCATAAAATTTTTATTTTACAATCATTTTAATTATTTTAAAGAAAAAATTGTATTTGTTATTTAGTAAAAGTATTTGATATTATAATAGCAAAAATTTATAAAGACAACTCGCTATTAAATAAACATGTTGTATTATACATAATTATATTAATAAAAATTATATAAATACTCAAGAATGGTTGTTTAAAAACAAAAAAAATATCATATACATAAAATGACATTCTTATTTTCTATTAAAGAATATCTTCAAAGTGTGAATCAATTTGTTCGTTTTCTCAAAAAATATTATTCTCATGAAGATAATTTTTTTTTCGAATACATTTTTAATGCAATTATTTATTACCAGTACAAATTAGATGCAAGTGAGCATGGCTATAAGTGGGGAATACCTACTGATGAATTTATATACAAAAATTATATTGACCCCCAAACAAGAAATGTATATAAGGGTAGTCCTTTTATAACAAACTTTATTAAATTTTACAATATTGACAGTATTGAAAAATTACATATGGAGATGGTATTACTCTTTATGCATTACATAAATTTTGGAGTAGATATTAATGGCATGCCTGATAATGGTGAAAATGGTATACCTTATTTTTTTAAACACCTTAATTTTTTGATACATTTTGGAGTTACAAAATTATCTCCAATTTATACAGAAAACCAGTTGTATTTCATCTTTGCTAAGTTTTTTGCATCAAATGAAACAACTGGTTTTAGTAATTTAAATGTAGAAAAATTTATTAAACATATGTTTGAGTATAACAAATCTTTTTAAAATATATAACACCACTACTTGCATGCTTTGGTAGTAACAATGTTACACTCTACTTTTTTAGTTATAATTGTTGACAACAAAATAGTCTCAATGTTTGTAATATCTAATCTTGGAGTATGTAATCTCTATATGTACTGGAAATAAGACTAGCAGTTTTTTTAAACGTCTATTGATGCAGTTCAATAGCAAAAAATCACATGAGGAGTTTTTAGTATTATAAAAAAAAGTGGCATTAATAGTTTATAATTGTTTTTAGTTTAACAGAATTATCAAAATAAGATGACTAAATTGAAATAAAATCTATTAGAAACCTCTATTAAATTTGAAAAAACGGCAGGTAAGATTATGTAAATAGATTAGTATACTTAAAAGTAATAGGCATTTTAAAAAAATATTTGAATTAATACATATTATCTTGCTACTTTATATAAATAATAATATACTGGCTGAAAATAAATGGATCAATGTTTTTGACTTTTTATTTTTGAAGAGTAATATTTCAACAATTAGTCAAATGAAAAAAGAAAGAAAAGATTATATAAAATACCCATAGTAGCAGTTTATATGGCAAATAGGTTTAGTGGTTTATCTTTATTTATTAAATAATTATGGGCTTCTGAAATTTACCTTTGCATTGATACCCTTTTTCCTGCTATTTTAAAATAATAAATTTGTAAAAATTTAAATTACATACTACTTAATATAATGCCCTTTACAAAACTAACTTGTGTGTAACAATCAGGCACATTGACCATTACCATGTAACACATTTTTTTGGTGATTGTGTATTATGTTTCTGCATTTCTTACCCAGTGTTTGTTAAAACCAATTGGCAGTCACATACAGTGGCAACAAAAAGTGTATCAATGTTTTTACTTTTGTTTTTAAAGAGTAGTATCTCCATAAGTAGACTTGATAATTACTAGGTTCTTTTTTATATAAAAACGTTATAGTGGTAGTACATGTTGCAAATAGAATCACTAGATTAGCTTGTTTCAGTAAAAACTTATGGGCATATCAAAATGATCTTAGCATCGTTACACTTTTTGAGCTGATCATAAAAATTATTATTATTAGATTCATTAATTTTTTCACCTATACAGAGTTCGCAAAAAGTCTTAGGCGTTGGGATTTTCTTACTATAGAACAGCATATGTGTTTAATATTTAAATAACAAATATTGTTCACGGTTCTAATGATATTACTAACGTTGTTGTTTCTTTGCTAATTTTTAAGATAATAAGTTATATGTTTTTTTTTGAAAAAATAGGAATTTTTTGAAAAAATTTGATTGCACAAAATGAATAATACAAAAGTACACTGACGATCTTTGTTATGCACTCAAACAAAAAGGACAAAAGTAAACACCGCATTTTTTATAGGATTAGTAAAACACATAGCGCTCTTGCTATCAATACAATTTAAACTAGAGATTGTTAATACCGAATTAATAAGAAGTTGTCAAAGGATGTCTCTCGATTTATGCGACAATCCCATATATTTTATGTTATTTACAGTGATGCTATAATTTGGTTGCTTGAGGAAAGTCAGACAACTAATAATTAACTGTTAGCAAGTGTGTGTTGCTTTTCGGTGACTATAATTATAATTGTTTTAGATAAAAGCCTTGGCGCTGAAAAGCTTAGTTGTAAATACATACTCCATCAGTTAGATGATGAGTAAAAAAAAAAAAATAACGAGTAGTTCTAAGCTATTAATTTCTTCAATATAGAAATTATTCTAAGATAATTACTAATGTAGATTACATTTACACACAACAATGTACAGTGGCAGGGAAAATTGTCTCAATGTTTTTGTCTTTTGACTTTGAGGAGTAATATCTCAGCAAGTGATCAAGTTAATAAGATGTGGCTAATTTTATTTAAAAGCCCTATTGTGTTAGTACAATTTGCAAATAGTATCACGTGCGTAGCTTCACTAAATACAAAGTTATGGGCATTTGAAAATCATTTCTGCATTGATACACTTTTTCCTGCTGTTACAAAAATAAATATTTTAATAAATAAAAATTATTTAATCCTACATCAGATGCCCTTTTTTAAATCTAACTTGTTTGTATCAAACAGGTTTATTGCCTGTTACTATGTAACACTTTTACTTGGAGATTGTGTATTATGTTTCCACATTTCTTACCTAGTGTTTGCTCACACCAATAGGCAGTCACATATCAAAGCACTGGCAAATATTCTGGACTATAACTCACATGACATTAGTTGTTTTCAATTCTAAAAACTGTGCATGCTACTTTTCAATCTTAAATAATTGCTCAGTTTGCCATTCCCAAAGTAATTTTGTGATGTGCTTGATGTTACAATTCTGAAAATCAACATTTAATTTATTCTAATTTTAAAATCAATTGATTATAAATTAAGATAATCTTACAAATTGTGTATTTAGTAATGCTGGTTGTGTGTAATTTTGTTTTAGTAAATTTAATTACTTCTCACACCATTGACACAGCTTAAAAGTTTAATGTTTTTAACTTTAAAAATGTCTGTTTTTCAAACATGGCACTACTTGATTTTCACAGCATTATTTTTCCAGCTGTAAATTAGTATATTTATACCAAACTAATTGATATTAATATGTTTTAATCACAAATCAGATTTTCAGTTGACTAAAATGCATTCTTTATTGACATTTGCTTAGTCAAAATTCTCACTCATATTTCATAAAAAAACTAACAATTCTTTTTTCTTAGATTAAAACACCAATTTTTAGTGTATAAAACATTGTGTCTTATAATAAGATCTACACATGTGAAAAGCTACTTTTCAAGCAATTAGGCAACATTTGCTTGTGTTTTTATTTTTCAGCAATTTAAATGTGATTGCAAGTTGGCCTACCCCACACAATAATCTTTAATTAGTTGTCAAGTTTTGCAACAAAGTTTTTGAAAAATAAATTAACTATCAAGATAATACACCATGGCTATACTTAGGTTAAGTTTTGTAATGAAATTTTAGGAGCTACCACCACTTTAGTATTGCTAAAAGATAAAATTCTTACTTTAATTTTATGTCAGGGTTGTGATTAGATAAATGTGTTAAAATGCAATAAATAAGAAATAATACATGCAGAGTATGTAGGGTTGGTAAATAAAAATTTGTTAATTAGACTTATGGTTGTTAATTTAATTAAAGAAACAATTTTTATAAATTTCTAGAGTAGCAGGAAAAAGTGTATCAATGCTCACATTGATTATAAATGCCCATAACTTTCTAGCCAGTTAAGCTAAACACGTGATTCTATTTGCAACATATACTACTACATTGGATTTTTCAAATAAAAGTAGCCACCCCTTATTTACTTGTCAATTTGCTGAGATATTACTCTTCAAAGTCAAATGTGAAAAACATTGATACACTTTTTGTTGCCACTGTACATTGTTGTAAGTGTCTAAAATCTATAATGTTAATTTTAGTATGATAGCTTTAATATTGAAGAAAATAATAGCTGAAAACTACTCTATATATATGCCGCGGTGGTCAAAAGTGGTTATTTTACTAGTAGTGCCGCAATTCATAAGATATCATCTCCTAAC
>JANBSE010000058.1:0-24151 GCA_027578475.1 Coemansia sp. RSA 2607
AGCGCCGAGCGCTACTGGGAGCGCGAGGTGCGCAACCTCCGGTCAGCCAAGGACCTGTCGCAGTTAACAGAAACAGATGCTTAAAAGCAATTTTATTGTATACACAAAAATATATATTGTATTGCACCACTGATAAAGGAAGAGGCAGAGCGGAAAATGTGTTAGAAGGAAAGCTCGGGATATGTTTTGGCAGGGATGAAGGCGAGCCAGTCGGACGAGGCAGTCGGCAGCAGACCCATGATTGACAGACGGTAGACGGCGAACAGCACACCAGCAATGTTGACAGCAACAAACGCAGCCTTCTGCATGGTCAGGTCAAGGGCCGGACGACCCTTTGCCACACGCTCGAGTGGCGCAAAGGTCTGCTGCACAGTCATGATAGTGCGCAACGGGGTCATTAGGATCATGGCAGTGATAAGGATGCTAAAGATGGACACGCCGGTGCCCGACATCCAGGCCATAAAGGCCTGCA
This sequence comes from Coemansia sp. RSA 2607, assembly GCA_027578475.1. Classification (NCBI taxonomy): domain Eukaryota; kingdom Fungi; phylum Kickxellomycota; class Kickxellomycetes; order Kickxellales; family Kickxellaceae; genus Coemansia; species Coemansia sp. RSA 2607. The sequence goes on from JANBSE010000058.1 coordinate 473, forward strand.
TCGGCAGGGTTTTCGCCGGACCCATGGCCACCTCCCAGGCCTTCTTGGCGCGCAACATGGCGTCGGTCTGGTCGTCCCTGTGCGCAGAGCCCGAGGACACTGCGGCCGACGCGTTGGACGCCAAAGTTGCGTCAAAGCCGTAGGGATCGATGGGCGCACCCTTGGTCGCAGGCTTGTTCTTTGTCAGCGATGTGAAATCGGCGTAAACCCGGGAAGTGGACGGCATTACAAGAAATGTGCGGTGGAACGAAAACGTTTGTCAAATTAATACTTTATTACGAGGCTTGATGAAGAAAGAAAGTGGGTGGGGTGTATTGAATCCTGTACTCTGCTTTCCTCCCCTTCACCCCACTTTTTCTATACCATTTTTTGAAACTTTACATTTTGTATTTTGCATCTTTTTTTGTTGTTTAAGAATGAGCTTGAATATGCGGCAGTCAGCAGGGTTCTGGAAGCGCACGCCGGCGCACACGCCGTCAGTGGTGGTAGCGTCGTTTGGCAGCAGCACAAGAGACGAGGCCGACAGTGCGTTCGACATGCCGCGGTCGTTCTCAGCAGCAGCAACAACACCAGCCACAGAGACAAAGAAAGTAGCATCAGCAGCATTAAAAACTGAAATACCAGAGGAGAACCAGACATACAGCGGTCAGCCAGAGCATATTGACAGAGAATCGGAGCAGCACAACACAGACGCCAGCACCGCGACATACCCAGCCAACGACCCCACAGAGCAAAAGTTTAGCCAGCTGCTCACCGCTTCGCAAACAGACCTGGCGCACCTGCGCAAGCTCAGCTGGAAGGGCATCCCACCGAGCCACCGGGCCACCGCCTGGCGCATTCTCATGGGCTACGCGCCGCTTTCCCTTGCCCGGCGGCAGCCCACACTGGAGCGCAAGCGCAAAGAGTACCTCGACCTACGCGACCAAACGTTCGCCCGCGGCACCTCTGCGCTGGATGCCAAGCTGTGGCACCAGATCAAAATCGACGTGCCGCGCACGGCGCCGGATCTCTCCATGTTCCGCCAGGCCGCCGTGCAGCGCAGCCTCGAGCGTCTGCTGTACTGCTGGGCGGCGCGGCACCCTGCCAGCGGCTACGTGCAAGGGATCAATGATCTGGCCACGCCATTCTACCACGTGTTCCTGGCCGAACACCAGCGGCCTTTGGAAGAAGTAATGGACGACGTGGAAGCCGATTCCTTCTGGTGCCTGACCAGGCTGCTGGACTCCATCCACGACAACTACACGCATGCGCAGCCGGGCATCCAGCGCGCCCTGGTAAAGATGCGCTCGCTCGTGGCGCGGATCGACGCCAGGCTGGCCGACCATCTGGCGGCCGAGGGCGTGGAGTTTCTGCAGTTCGCTTTCCGCTGGATCAACTGTCTTTTGGTACGCGAAGTAACGCTCGACTGCTGCGTGCGCATGTGGGACACGTATCTTGCCGAAGAGGACCACGGGTTTGCGCGCTTCCATATATACGTGTGTGCTGCGCTTTTGCTCAAGTGGAGCGCTGAGCTGTTGAAGATGGATTTCGCCGAGATTATGATGTTTTTGCAGCGTCCGCCCTCGCTCATGTGGTCCTATGAGGAGATCGAGGTGCTGCTTGCTGAGGCGTACATGTACAAGTGTCTTTATGACGAGTCACCCAGCCACTATGCCGGTGACCGACCTTAGGAAACTTTAGCGTGTTTGTTAGAGAAATAGATTAGAGTATATTTGCCAATGTTATTACATACGTCCCAGTACTTTGGCCACCGCCCATGCACACAGCGCGCCCAGTCCGATTACTGGCGCCAGGAGTGCGCCGGCGACACGCCATGGTGCCGGATGCCAGGCACGCACCACGCGGCACACCTCCTCCTGCATCTCCTCCATCGACCCCTCGTTGTTGACCACAGCGTCAGCGCGCTTTGCCTTATCCTCAACCGGCATCTGCGCGTCCACCCGAGCCACAGCCTCCTCCCTACTCAACCCATTGCGCTCCATCAGCCTCTCCACCTGCACCTCCCTTGCACACGCCACCACCACGACCTTTGCGCACATCCTGTGCATCCCAGCCTCATAAAGAAGCGGCACGTCCAGCACGCACACCGCATGACCCCTGGCGTAGTTGCAGAACAGCTGCCACAGGATACGCCGTCGGACAAACGGGTGCGTGCAGCGGTTCAGTAGCTGCCGTTTCTCGCTGTCGTTGAATATTACTGCGCCCAGTTTGGCCCGGTCGATTGCTCCGCCTGGTGTCTGCAGGATGGACGTGCCAAAGTGCTTGACCACCAGTTTGTATGACGCTTCGCCTGGTTGCATCACCTCGTGCGCTACTACGTCGGCGTCGATCACTGGGATACCCTGCGATTTCAGCGCACGGCTCGCTGTGCTCTTGCCGGTGGCAATGCCCCCCGTTAGCCCAACGATTAGCATTTTTCAATTTGCGTAACTGAGCTGTGAATTTAGTAATGCGAATTAGAAAATCGAATGAACTACTGTTGTTCGAGAAAACGTGATTGAGATTGATAAGTGACGTCGCGTAAAAATAACACTGTAGGAAAAAGAAAATCTCAAGGTAGTTCTTAAAAGTCTGTGCGAAATATATCTGACACACCAAGCTTGGCTCCAATTTTGATTCTTAACTTCAGTTAAAATGCTTGTGCGCTCTGCCAATAAGCTGAATATAGCAGAATTCGAATTAACGGTGCTTTTCTTGGTTCTGGCGTATATCAAAAAATGTGTTTTACAAGAGAACCACTAGAAAACACCTTTGCTCGCAACCAGAGATTAGAGAATTTGACAAAAATTGAGCAAGGCAAATTTGTCACTACTTCCACTAGCAACATCACAAATAAAAAATTTGTTTCCAATTCTACAATGGCTGAAATAGTTGCTTGCAAACTAGAATAATTTGTCTGCTACTAATGAAGATTTCTAATATTGATATTTGTTTATGCAATTGTCTTTTATATAGTAGCAAAAAATGCATTAATATTTTTATCTTTAAGCTTTGAGAATTATTATTTGGGTTATTAGACAAGTTGGAAACATTAAATTACTTTAATTAAAAAGTTGCATTATGAATGGACATGTTGCCAATTAAATTATGCGTGCAACTTTACTAGCTAAAAAGTTATGAACATTCAAATATGATTTTGTTATGTACTATAACAAGTAAAAGAATAAAACTAAGAAAAAACATTTGTTTGCTATTGGTAGTAGTGTCTGCCCTACTATTCTGAGCATGTGTGCTATTGATTTGTGACATTCTTGATTAGCACAAAGCCAGCACAGTAAACATAAAAGTTGTTTATTTAATTATGTGCATGGGGCAGCAAAGAAATTGCATTCAAAAGTTTATCACATAAGAAAAAACGTGTGTCATTTAGACAAAACAGTTAATAATTAAACAAATATTTGAAGAATGTACAAAATGATAAATTTCTATGTAAAACACAAAGAAATTTTTTTTTGAAAAAATGGAGTCCATTGAAAAATCTTGTCATTGTAAAAAACAAAACACTACATACTATATGTTGAGTAGCAGCCTAAAAAGAGGTGTGTTGAACATATTAACAAAACATCAAGCTTAGCTACAAAGAATAATAATACAAAAACGTGCGTAAAAACATCTGATAGTATTTACTTTGTGTTAAGTAAAAAATAGATTTATTATTTTAAAAAAGAGTAAATAATTAAAACAAGAATTGATAAAATCTTTTTTATTTAAAATCTAATAAAAATTTAATCGTTTTTTAATTAATGTATTATTTTATAAAAAAAAAGCCTGTCACTGTCATTAAAAACAAGTTTTGTTAAACCTAGAAAAATTTTACATTTGAATATTTATATTTTTCAGTATAAATAGAATAGTAAAATTTATTTTTACTGTTTAGTTAATTACATTTTTTGTTACCTTTATTTTATCTATAATTTAAAATGAACGAATATGCTTTTGGCGAGTTTGACAGATATATTAATAGTTTGGTTTTTGAAATGGAAAATATACTAGGAAGAGAAAAACTTTACAAAATTATATTATCAGATACTGAAAATGCACATCAATATGCTGTAGACAATGAACAAAATTATATTACTAATTTAACATCTATTGTAAAATTGTATTTAAATATTAATTTTAGACCTATAGATGATATTACAATTTGTTACATGCTGATTTGTCCTGAAATAACAATTGCCGATTTTACAACTCTTTTGACTCATTATTGTAAGATTAATTATAGTAATTTAATTATTATGATTAAACAAGTTTTCCATTATAAAAATAAAGAAAATGATAGTAAAAGTGCAGCTTTAGACATGAATCAGTATTTTTTAGATTTTATACAGAGTAATTATATATGCAATAATAACAACGAAAATGAATATATTCTTGATGCATATGAATTGGATGACAAATTAAATATAACATTTAGTAACTATAATTTAATAATTTACATCAGTCAAAGAATTTTGGATCAACAATATTCAATCAAGCAACAGCAAAAAAACCTAAAAAATAGAAACTTTACAGGCTTACGATAAGAAACATTTATTTTATTTTTATTAAATATAATATACAGTGGCTACAGAAAGTGTATCAACGTTTTTGACTTTTGACTTTGGAGCCTAATATCTCGGCAAGTACTAAAGATAGAAACAATTAAATAATTTTTTGAAAGCTCTATTGTCGAAGTATACATTGCAAAAAGAATCACATGTTTAGCTTTACTAATTACAAAGTTATGGGCATTTGAAAAACACCTCTGCATCAATACACATTTTCCTGCTTTTTTAAAAATAATACATTTAATATATTAAAATCATTTAATCCTACATTAAATGCTCTTTGTCAAAACTAATTTGTGTAACAATCAGGCTCACTGCCTGTTACTATCTAGCATTTGTTCTTGGTGATTGTGTATTATGTTTCCACATTTCTTATCCAGTGTTTGTTCACACTAATACACAGTCACATGTCATAGCACTGGCAGAAATTCTTGACCATAACTCGCATTTAATAGCATTTTTCAATTTTAGAGACTGTACGAGTTACCTTCCAGTCTTAAATGGCTGCTCAGTTTGCCATCCCTAAAGTAATTTGGTGCTATGCATGGTGTTACTATTCTGAGAATCAACATTTAATAAGTTCTAATTTCATAATCAAATATATAAAAAATTAAGATCACATTAGAGATTGTTCATCTGGTGATGCTGGTTGTGTTTGTTTTTGTTTTAGTTAATTTAATCATTTCTCTCAACAGTGATGCAGCTTTAAATTTTAATGTTTTTGTCTTTAAACATGTCTGTTTTTCAAACATGACACTATTTTGTTTTCACATCAAGATTTTTCCAGCTGTAAATTAGTATATTTATACCAAACAAATTGATATTGGTATGTAATAATTACAAAACACATTTCCAGTTGACTAGAGTGCATTCTTTATTAAAATTTGCTTAGTTAAATTGCTCACTTACGTCTATTGCAAAAGACTAATGTTTCTTTATTCTAAAGTTTAATAGCCATTTTCTTGCATATAAAACAATTTGTATTATAAAAAGTTTTACACACCCAAAAAGCTACTATTCAAGCAATTTGGCAACATTTGCTAGTGTTTTTAGCTATTAAAATATGATTGCAAGTTAGCCTAGCCCACACTATAATTTTTGGTTGGTAGCCTAGTTTTGCTACAAAATTATGGAAAAACAATCAAATATCAAAATAATATACTGTGACTATACTTAGGTTAAGTTTTGTAATAATTTTTTAGGAGCTACCACCACTGTAGTATTGCTAAAAGATACAATTCTTATTTTATTTTTATGTCAAATATGTGTTTAGATAAATGATTTCAAGTAGAATAAATAAATAAAGAATGTTACATGCGGAGTATGTAGGGTTGTTATTTAAAATTTTTTAATTAGAATTATGCTTGTTTATTGAATAAAGGAAACAATTTTTTTTCTAGAGTAGCAGGAAAAAGTGTATCAATGCTCATATCGGTTTTAAATACCCATAAATTTCTAGCCAGTTAGTCTCAGCACGTGATACTATTTGCAAATTGTACTATCATAATAGCCCTTTCAAATAAAACTAGCCATTTTTCATTAAATTGTCAACTGGCTGATATATTACCTTTTAAAGACAAAAGTCAAAAACATTGATAAACTTTTTCCTGCCACTATATTTGTGGTAAAACTGCATAGTTTACAGGGTTCGCAAAAAATTTTAGATGTTGATGTCAACTTTATATTTACCTACACATTTTTTTGTTATTGCATAACATACTGACACCTACTTGTTTATGCGTTAAGACAAATATTTGAGTAGTTTGACTAGTGGCAATTAAGCTCGAATTTTTAGGCATTTTTTTAGCATTCAGTCAAAAAATTAATTTTAGTACCGCCTGTAGTTATTTTTTAAATCTAACCAAAATTTACATAATTATAGGCATCGTTGGTAGAAATATGCTAGTAAAATATTATACATTTTACTTTACTACTCTGGGAGTTATACTCTAACTAGTGTGCACAAGAAAATTTTTGATAAAGTCTGATCGTTAAAATAATTAACTTGTGGTGAAGCTTCCGCTGCCCTTGAATAATATTTTTATCCAAAAGTAAGCCATATTATAAAGTTAACAACATACATTTGATTAACAAAGTAAGAGTAAATTTTGTTACGCCGATAAGAAAATATTGACGTCAACAAGTATTTGAAAATGTTAGTGCATCAAATTTCAATTGCTAGCAACAAAAATCTAAAAACTATTTGTTCAACGAATAGTCATTCAAATCAACTAAAAATGTATACATACATTTTTGTATGTGTCTATAATCTACATTATTATTTTTATTAGAATAGCTTTAATATTGAAGAAAATAATAGCTGAGAACTACTCTTTATTTATTACAGTCATCACATAACCGATGGTGTACGCATTTACAACTAAGCTTTTCTGCGCCAAGGCTTTTATCTAAAACAAGTATAATTGTAGTCACCGGTAAGCAAGACACACACGCTAACAGTTAATTATTAGTTGCCTGACTTTCCTCAAGCAACTGAATTATAGCATCACTATAAATAACATAAAATATAAAAGATGATCGCCTAAATCGAGAGACATTTTTTGACAACTTCTTATTAATTTGGTATTATCAATCTCCAGTTTAAATTGTATAAATAGCAAGAGCGCTATGTGTTTTACTAATCCTATAAAAACTGCAGTGTATACTTTTGTATTTTTTGTTTGAGTGCATAACAAAGATTGTCGCTGTACTTTTCTATTATTCATTTTATGCAATCAAATTTTTTTCAAAAAATTACACATAAATTATTATCTTAAAAACTAGCAAAAAACAACAACGCTAGTAATTTTATTAAAACCGTGCAAAATATTTGTTATTTAAATATTGAACACATACGCTTTTCTATAGTAAGAAAATCCCAACGCCTAAAACTTTTTGCGAACCCTGTAGTACAGATTTTTTTAACATTAATTTTTTTGGTTTGTAAAATAAAATCCCTCAAAATTATTTTATATTTTAATTATAAAGTGTTTTATAAAAACCCAGTAAAATATTTTTTTGTATAAAACAATTAAATTTGAAACTGTTTTATAATAATTTTTTAAAAAAACAATTTTTATATATTAACAAAGTATAATTCATGAACAAACTGGTTTTTTTTTATTATACTTTTATCTCTCACTGTTTTTATTTTTTTGAAATTATTAGTGTAAAATGTCACTGAATGCAGATAATCAAAATGAATATTGTGTCTATCCATATATTGAAAATTTTGTAACAAACATAGGTATTGATGAACTTAATAAAATATTATTAGTTGACAAATATAATAGTAATAATTTTTTCTTAGACACCGTGGGTTACATAAATAAGAAATTGTTGAGTGATCTCGATTATTACTTTAATGTTAATTTTTATTTTATAGACGAAAATACAATCAGATACAACTTAACTTATTCTGATTTGACAATTTATCAATTTTCGACTTGCTTATTTTTTTTCTGTCAATTAAAAAATCTAGATTTTTATCTTATGACGCGTGAGGTCTACAATTATAGGAATAAAGAAAACAATCGTCATTTTGTCAACACAAATTTGGAAACACGACTGGTGGACTATATTCATAAAAATTTTGAATTTAGTAATGGCAACCCAAGAATTTATAAAGGGTTTATATTTGAACTTGATAATGAATGGAGACTTACATATCCCAACTACAAGTTAGAAATTCATTTAGGCAAAGATGTAACGCCAATTCAATCAATGGTCGAATTATTTGAAGAGTTCGAAAAAAAGAGAGGGAAACCTGTAAAATTTCGATAAATATTCGGTACAGTATTGCATTAAGCTAGATCTAAATTTTTTTTATAAATAAATTATTTAACACTGAAATTAGAATGATACTTTTTCATAATAAACCGAGTAATGCAAAACAATTTTAGTAGTATAAGAAAAGTAAGCAAAGAAACCATCACGGACTTCAATTTTTTTTTAAACTAGCCTGGTCACTGCAACTTGCGACTGCGCTTGCCCTTCGCTTTTCCCTTAGCCTTCTTGCGCTTCCTCATCCCCGAAGCCAGCGCACCACCAGATGTATCCTGAGCATGCACAGCAGCCACACGTTCCCTGGGCACATCTACCGGCGGATACGTCCAGGGCACATGAAGAGGTCCCAAGCCACGCCACACGGGCGGCGCATAGTCCGCGTCATTATCCAGCGGCTCAGCAGCCAATTCAGCCTGCAGATTAACAGCGGCAGCGCGTTCTCCTGCCGGGTCATCGACAGCGCGCAGCACCGTGGCGTCCCATGCGCCTCTGCGGTGCTGCAGCATATAGCGACCAGTCGGTAACCGCCGCAATTCAGCCAAGATCTCACGCAACGCATGCGTCGGCGGTTGCTGCTGTGGAGTCTGCGCACCCTCGGGATAATACTCCGCAGCAGCACACCGCGCCTGGCCAGAAAGCTTGCCATCGGGTCCCACATGCGCCACCCATACCTGCGACGGACTTCCACGCAAAAACGCCGCCAGCCACCAAGAAAGCCGCTCGTCGGGGCGAGTGTCCTCCATCAACCTGCCGTCGCCAGCCACCACGGATTCTTCGGCAGACGCCGTGGGGTCAAAGTACTCCAGCTTGGCCGCGCCAGTCACTGTGGTACGCGGTCCGCCCTCTTGTGGTTCGTGGAACGCGTCGATGGCGCAACGCACCAGTATGCGGGTGCCGCCCAGCTCCCACACGGTGTAGCTGGCCTCGAAGGGCGCTGAGGAAGAGTCGGGGTCCAGCGGGACAGCGCCTGAGGCGCCGGAGCGGTCGGCCGTCTGCCACCGCACAGCCGCGTCATACACCAGTTGGCGCAGCCGCCGGGGTGTAGCCGCGCGGCCGACCACCAGCGGACGGTCGACGATGACCAATGTGCGAGAGCCCTCGGCAGTTTCCAGCTCGCGGACCTCGACGGGCACCAACACGTCATGTGCATGCATCGCCTGCAGCGTCAACAGAGCAGCCAAGGCCTCATCGCACACGGCCACGTGAGCCTGCGCCCCACCAGCCAACGCACCCACCATCTCGTCGCACGACATAACGGGCCTCATATCCACCTCCTCCGCGCCCTCCTGCGCCATCCTTCTCACGGCATCCTGCAGTACAGCGTCTTCGAGCACCGCACGTGCAGCGTAACACGTGCCGCGTTGCGCCACAGTCGACCGATACACCAGGGGCACGTGTGCAGACCCCACAGGACGAATCGCCAGAACCCGCGCAGCCACGTACCCGGCGGCATAGTGCGTCCTGGCGTGCTCGTTCTGACGCCGCAGAAGCCGGGCACCGGCCTCGGCCACGAGGGGCTCGCAAAGCTGCAGCACACCCGTGGTGCGCTGCCGCAGACGCGAGCGGAACTCGGATTGCTCAGCGTCCACGCGTTGCCGCAGCCGGTGGTGCTCGGGGGGCTCCGTGGTGGCACGCGGCTGGCGGCGGGAGAACTGCAGAAAGCGGGCGTGCTCGGTGGTGGTCAGTGAGGAGAACGGGCCAGAGTAGTTGCGCGGCAGCCGGATGCCCTGGGAAACTGACGTGGCTTCGTCGGGTGTAGCAAGTGGTGCGGCGCGTTGTTTGGTTCCGCCGACGGTGCCCTCGATGGCCTGCATGGCGGCCAGCATGTCGTCGGGAATGTCCGCCGGAGTTGGCTGCGCCTGCTGGGCCACCGCCGCCGCAGGCTGCTCGCCGTTCTTGGCGCCCGGCGCCTGCATAACGCCCAGCAACGCGCCCACCACATCGTCACCGGCAGCCGGCACCACTGCCGTACCCGATGATTGAGGGGGTGGCGGCGGCGTGTGCCTGCGACCTGTCTGCTCCTCACGTGCCTGTCCAGCGGCACGCAGCGACGAAGGTTTCTGCACAGGACTGAGCACCGGCGGCTTGACCGGCGCAACCAAGCGCCCAGGCACCACAGCCAGAGTTTTAATCACAGTGTACCGCCTATACGCCGCCGCATCGATAAACTGCAGCTCGGGTATGCGCAACACGTGTTTTTCGCGGAACGCCTGCGCCAGCTCGCGGCATTTCTGCAACGCAACGTCCATTTCGCCGACTGTTTTCGACCGAGCACTCGGTGGTGTATCGCCCGAGGGGACTGCGCTTGGTGGAGCCGTGGGGATCGCCTCAAAGTCATCTTCGCTGTCGCTGGACGCGGCGGAGGGCGATGCGCGCCGGGTGGTGGATGGTGTGGGTGGGTGCGAGATGAGCCGCTGGATTTCGTTATCTGAGATTTCCTCGATCTCCAAATCACCCAGTGCCATCTCCTCGTCGCTGCCTTCCATGTTACCTGCGGTGTCTACCGTATGCATGGCGTCTTCTTCGGCGTCTGACTGCCCTTCGCCAGACAGTCGCCGGTTGCGAAGCTCCATGCTCAAAGTGTCAATATCTGGCGCGCTCAGTTTAAATAAATATTTATATAACAGCGATGCAAATTAATTGAAAAAGAAAGAGGAAAGCAAGTCGAGACACAAGTAATGTCGAATGAAAGGCCAAGTGAAGGGGGGAAGAAATAAAGGATTATTGCATGAATAAGAAGCAATGGGTTTTGCCTGGACTGCTGCACTTTTGCGGTTGCTGCACGTGATGTGGTCTGCAACACAGCTGTTTGATCAAGCCTTTTAATGCTGATTAGCGGCCTCGGACGGTGCAGCGCCATCGATGTTGGTTTCGACCAGCTCGCGCACGAGTTCCTCATCCTCCTCGTCTTCCTTATCACTCGGCTCCCGGCTGTCCAGGTCGCTGTCATCCCCACTATCGCTGTCGCTGTCGTCCTCACTATCTCCATCACTATCACTATCATCGCTCTCGCTGGACGCCGCCGCCATTCTGACGCGAGCATCACCGCTAGCCACCATCAAATCCCTGGGCGTCACAACAGCGCTAGGGAAAACATGCCAATGCTCCGGCACACTATACGCCCTGGTCTCCTCAACAACCTCCACGCCAGCCACCCCCTCAGCGCCCTCCACCTCGCGCATCTCCCTGACGGCCACCTCAACCGATGGCATCGGATGCTCCGCAGGCTTGACCCCTACCGCGGCAAACTCCAGGGACGCAGAACTTCCTCCAGCAATCCGCTTATGCCTTAACTCCCACCCGCACTGCTTTGCCAAGTACGCCACAATATCATCGGCGTCGCCCAAAAGCTGCACATCAAAGTTGAGGTGCAGGATCGGTGTCTTGTTGATCACAATCTGCGGCACGGTGTGAGGAAGGTAGCCCATGATCTCGGATACGGGGGCCACCTTAAGGCTGCTGCCCATTACAAGGAGCAGGTCCACGGCCTCGCGGTCGCAGAGCAGCGCTTCGTCGAACTGGTCTGGCAGCTTCTCGCCAAAGAACGTAATGTCGGGTTTCATGATCCCTCGCACAGCACCGTACTCTTCGTCGTCTTCATCGTCGTCGTCATCCTCGTCAAAAACCATGTCTACCAACCGCCCTGTGGACCCACTGCCTTGCCCCGTCTTTTGTTGCGTCTGCTGCTGTTGAGGCTTCTGCTCAGCGCATTTGGGACAGTATGCAATGCGCATAGCCATGATATCCTCCTCCAGCGCCTTGCCATCGCACCGAAACCCACACTTTATACACGTCGCCGTAGCAAACGACCCGTGGCAATTAAGTACTCTCTGGATGCCCTGCACGTGCTCTAGCGTATCGATATTCTGCGTGTAGTTGCGCAGCAGTTTACCCTGATCCTCCAGCAACTTGACAAACGCATGCGATGGCGCTGGCTCAAAGTTGTACGGATACAGCTCGCGCGCAAAAGAGTAGAACAGCTCGGGAGTGTCGCGGAAATACTCAATATCGAACATCTGCTGCGGGTCGTCCAGCCCAAACTCATCGTTCAACCTGGTGTATATTCCCTCGGGCGAGCGGAAATCCGGTATCCCACACGACACGCTGACACCTGCGCCCGTCAGCACCATGATCCGCTGTGCTTTTTTGAGCTCACGCACCACGTCCTCGGGCGTATTCACCGTGGTAAGCTTCGGTCGACGACCATGCAGCCGCTGCAGGTGCACGCGCAAAAGTGTGCCCAGCTGGAACACAGGAACAGACGCCACTAACGCCGGCGGAATCTCCAGCGCCACCAAAATCGCACGCACGTCCATGCCGCGCTCACCCACGTACTCGTGCGTAAACGCCGCTGGGCCCAGTGTCTGCGCCGCGCGCCGCACTTCCGCCGCTTGATCCGCCATCAGCCTTTCGTACGCGCCCAGGGGCGCGTCCCCGAGAGTGCCCAAAGGGGTTGCCGCACGGCTGCCGTCCACCACCAGGTCGTCGGAGCTGTCGCTGAGCCCCGCCTGGTCGGCCGATTCGAGTCTGTGCCGCTTGCTGCCCGATTTTGATGCGTCGCCGGGAATGTGCGTGGTGGCTGAGTCGCCGCGCGTGCGCCGTTTTGTCGTCGTTGCCTGCGGGCTACTCGCTTGCGCCGCCGCTGCGTCGCTGTGCTCCATGTGTTCCTTAGTGAAACCTTTGAGTACCAATGGTCTGAGGGGAGAAGCGTGTGCCGAATTCGAATTTGTGGCCGAAATAGATGGGAAACTAATGTCAAGCGAAGCAAAGGAAACACAAAAGATAAGTTTGTGATTGTAATGACTATAGATTACACTATTGCTCGCATACACTCTGGGAAACTAGCGATCGGATTACACTTGTGGGAAAAAAGCAAGAAAAACAGACACGATTGTATTTTCACAACTATCCAACATGTAGTTCAATCAATGTTAGACATGTAAAAACCTTTTGGCAGTAAAAATGTGAATTTGTTTTGTCACCAGTTGTAAAAATCAATCTGATTTTTTTTTCATTGTCTTCATCTCTATTTGGACAGTGTTTTAATAATTTAAGACTTGGCCAATTTTTCAAATAAACTCACCATTTACAGGGCTGGCAAAAAGTTCGGAGAAACAACACGTAAACGATTGAATATCTCAATTTAATTTAAATTAATTTTAACATCTAGGTCATAGAATTTTATTACTTAGCTTAAACAAGTAGTTAACTTGCTGGACTGAAGACAATTGCAATCGGAGTTTTAGGATTTTTTAGAGTTTTAAAATTGACAAACTTTATTTTGCACAGACCACATTTACTGCTTATATTTACATTAATTTTACGCAATACAGAACTCAACAGTTACAATACAGGGTTCGCATAAAGTTTTAGACGTTGATGTCAACTTTATATTTACCTACACATCTTTTTTTCTGTTATCAAATAACATACTGACACCTACTTGCTTATGCGTTAAGACAAGTATTTGAGTAGTTTGACTAGTGGTAATTGAGCTCGAATTTTTTAGGCATTATTTTAGCATTAAGACAAAAAATTAATTTTTGTACCGCCTGTAGTTATTTTTTAAATCTAACCAAAATTTACATACTTATAGGCATTGTTGGTAGAAATATGATAGTAAAATATTATACATTTTACTTTACAACTCTGAGAGTTATACTCTAACTAGTGTGCACAAGAAAATTTTTGATAAAGTCTGATCGTTAAAATAATTAACTTGTGGTGAAGCTTCCGCTGCCCTTGAATAATATTTTTATCCAAAAGTAAGCCATATTATAAAGTTAACAACATACATTTGATTAACAAAGTAAGAGTTAATTTTGTTACCCCGATAAGAAAATATTGACGTCAACAAGTATTTGAAAATGTTAGTGCATCAAATTTCAATTGCTAGCAACAAAAATCTAAAAACTATTTGTTCAACGAATAGTCATTCAAATCAACTAAAAATGTATACATACATTTTTGTATGTGTCTATAATCTACATTATTATTTTTATTAGAATAGCTTTAATATTGAAGAAAATAATAGCTGAGAACTACTCTTTATTTATTACAGTCATCACATAACCGATGGTGTACGCATTTACAACTAAGCTTTTCTGCGCCAAGGCTTTAACTAAAACAATTATAATTATAGTCACCAGAAAGCAAGACAAACTTGCTAACAGGTAATTATTAGTTGCCGGACTTTCCTCAAGCAACCGAATTGTAGCATCATTGGAAATAACATAAAATATAAGGGATTGTCGCCTAAATCGAGCGACATCCTTTGACAACTTCTTATTAATTCGGTATTAACAATCTCTAGTTTAAATTGTATTAATAGCAAGAGCGCTATGTGTTTTACTAATCCTATAAAAAATGCGGTGTTTACTTTTGTACTTTTTGTTTGAGTGCACAACAAAGATCGTCGCTGTACTTTTGTATTATTCATTTTATGCAATCACACTTTTTCCAAAATTTCTTATTTTAAAAAAAAATTACACGTAAATTATTAACTTAAAAACTAGTAAAGTAACAACAATGTTAGTAGTATAATTATAACCGTGCACAACATTTGTTATTTAACCATTAAACACAAACGCTATTATATAGTAATAAAACTCCAACGTCTAAAACTTTTTGCGAACCCTGTACTTTATTTTTTTTAAATATTTATATAGTTTTTGGATGAAAAAATAAAAAATTCAACTTTATAATATTTCATTTTAATAATAAGTCAATGGAGTTTAAAATTATGCTTATGTCTACTATGGCTGAATCTTTTACCCAAAAATTATTATTTGTTTTTACGTTAAAGTAGAGCATACTTGCCAAATTTTAAATGTTTGTTGTTATGTTTTCATTAAGTATTATTTTTTCATGTTTTAACAAAAATACTAATTTATATAAAGTAAATGCCCAAATCTGATAAAACCTTATATAAAATATTTTTGGTTTCTGTACTTGCAAATATAGAACAAAATGCATTTTTTAAATGTGTTTTATCCGTTGTATGTAGAGTTATAATATTGCAGGTCTAAAAATATTTTTTGTTGCAGCTCAAAATAAAAAATATTTATTAATTATTGATATTTGAATTATTTTCTGATCAAATTATTATAAATATAATGAAGATTTATCTATTTTTATTTATAATAAAAAACTAGTAAAATACCACGTAAGCATGTTATATCACAAAAATGCTAAATATTCCTAGATGTTTTACAAACAAGTAAATATAAATTTTGCTTTACAAAAAGTGAAATTCCCCAAACTTTTTGCCAGCCATTTTTTTTGTTGATTTTAATCTAATCGCCCAGAGGCGGTTTACCGTCTCTGGTCAATCGAAATTTATTTATATGGGCTATGGGAGATTATCGTAAGGGGAAGGAATCCGGATGTTAGGTTAGTTATATGGTGTAATGGACTTGTGTGTTGGGGCCGTGATGTGATGTTGTGTGTGCGTACTGTTGTCTTGTTCTACTGTCGATTAGCTGCGGATCCATGTTGAAAGTCAGGGTTCCGCTCAATGGGCGCTCACCGGGGTCGAAATGAAACCAGTGGTTCGGGACACACAACCATCTTCTGTGAACTTTTTGCCAGCCATGAAGCTTAATTGAATACTGGTAATCATTTGCTAAAATCTAATTCAAAAATTTTTAAATATGCTCTAAGTAAACAAACAATAGGTCTGAGTGTTATGGTTTACATATTGTTTTGATAGAATTTGGGTTTAATTTTAATTTTTTAAAATTTTTATTTCTTTATTATTAATGAGTAGCTCAAAAAGTATATCAATACTAGGGTCATTTTCAAATGCCCATAACATTGTATAGAGTAAAACTAAACAAGTGATTTTATATGCAACAAGTACTATCACTATAGGGCTTGTATATAAAAATAGAATTTTTGTTTTATATAGTCTATATAGGGAGATAGTGTTGCATGGGGTAAGGACTTAGGAATGTATAATTTGTTAGATTATAAAATGAGAAATTTAATACAAAACTAAGTATTCAAAACTTCAGATGGTGGGTGCCGTCGGAGTTTTAAATATTATGCAAAATTGAAAAAGGTGGGAGTTAAAATCTGTCAACAAGACAACAGTTCTTAGTCGATTTTCAGAGTATCTGATAATAGATCACCACCCTAATGCATACTGCAAATTCAGTTGAGCAAATGTCAGCTGTGCGTGCAGATCATGACACCAATTTTAACTTGGGACATCACTACTTGTCTGCCATGTATTGGTTCTTGTTTCGAGCAATGTGTCTTGATTCTGAGTTTGTAGATCAAAGACATAAGTGCGCAACAATAGTACTTTTCAAAGACAAAAGTAAAAAACATAGATACACTTTTTGCTGCTACTGTTTTTGTTAAATTAAATTTGTTTAAAATGGATTAGAACTAGAATTATATTTCTTAATAAATTTATTTTCGTTACATTTTTTCACAAAATTTTCAATAAAAGAATCATTTATTATTTTATTATTTTTTAAATTTAACATAATATCAATGACACAATCGTAATTTGAATCACCATCAATTTCATTGCACAAACAATCAAAGATATTATCATTTGCGTTCTTGTCGTTTATAATAAAATGAATAACAGAAGTGGTAATAATTTCTGAAATGTCAACAGCAAAACTGTTATATTCAATTAATTGGATTATTTCGTCAATATTTTTGGCAGTTAAAATGTTAAATATAATCATATCAATTAATATAAGTCTTATATTCTTTTTATTAATAATTTTTAAATTTATTAAATCTTCAAATACTGTGCTTAACTGAGAGTCACGTATAAAACTTGTTGAAAATATAATTGACAACACTCTTACTGCATTATATGAATTTAATATGTTATTAGTTGATAAATATTGTATTAGTTCAGTTTCGTCGTAAAAATCATCTACCACATTTTTAGCTTCTTTAAATAAATTATCATCCAAAAGATATCTAAGATAATTGTGTTCAGTTAAAGAAATTATAATATTATTTAGTGCAACATCTCGATTGGAATTTTTTGTATTATTTATGTAGTAATCATTAATATAATTAAAACCAAATGTGCAAAAATATGACAAAATATTATCTATTTTAAATTAAAAATTATTATTATTTATATAAAATAATATATAAATAGTAAAACAAATATAGACAATAAGTTTTAAGAATTTTTACAATAAAAATTAAAATTTATCAGAATTTTAATAACATATGATTATAGCAAGCGTTTATATACAAATTTTTTTAAAAATATTTTCAAGCATTCGAATTGTTAAATATATAAATTTGAAGGATTTTTACATTATTTTAATATTTTTGTAAAAAAAAATATTTTTTTTAAAACAAAATTTGCACAAAACCACTGGCCTTTTTAAAATAATTTTTAATAAAAAAATTATTAAATGATTTGTAAATTTCTAATAACAATTTAATTTTATTCTATGAAAACTAGCAATGTCTATTAAATTTGTATAAAAGAAAATTGCTTTGCTATAATATTTTTTTAAAAGATTGTTTGTTTATATAAACTTTTTTACAAATTAAATTTTTTTTATTAAAATACTTTAAAGGAATAAAACTTTTATTAAAAATACTTTTAAAATTTTTCTTTAAATAATAAAATTAATATTTTATTTAAAAAATAAAAAATATACTTCTTTTAAATAATAAATTATCTATTTCTTAAAAATAATAAAAAAATTTTTTTTTAGAAAAAAAAATATATGAAATTTAATTTAATAAAAAAATTTTAATATAATAATATTCTTAATAAAGTATTTTTAATAATATTAATTGTTAAATAATATTTTTTAGTATATAATATGTTTTAACACACATACAATGACAACAAAAAGTGTATCAATGTTTGCACTTTTGACTTTGAAAAGTACTATCTTCATAAGTGAGCAAGGTATAACCAAGATGCTATTTTTTTTATAAAAGCCCTATTGTGTCGTACATGTTGCAAATAGAATCATGTGTTTACCTCTACTCTATACAAAGTTATGGGCATTTGAAAATATCTTTGGCATCGATACACTTTTCGAGCCACTCATTTAAAATAAAATTTTAATTTATTAAAAAACAAAACTCGGTTCTATTATAACAATAAATAAATTGTAAAAATTAGACTTAGTGTCTGTTAACTTCTGACACTTTGTATTTTTATGTTAAGTTAGATTTCATCAATTAATTATCAGTATTCAACCAAGCTATTGGGTGGCAACAAATCATAACAAAACCACTAATTCTTAACCTCAACCCACAATGTATTTATAGTAGTCAAAAGCAGCAACTGTACAAGTTACCCTTCAGTATTTATTAATTTCTCAGGTAGTCATTAATATTTAGATATGGTATTTTGTTTGGTGTCAGTATTTAAATGAAATGTCTTTTCATAAATTCTAATTTTGTTATTAGTCAATTAATAATAAAGTTCATTTTGAATTTTGTTCTAGTAGTCAATCTGGTTATGAATGTATTTGATTTATAAAATTTAATCAACTTTTTCAACTGTGATGCAGCTCCGAAAGTTTGATGCATTTATTATCATCCAATACTGTTTATCTAACATAGCACTGTTAATCCTTTTTATCACCTTTTTTTATAGTTGTAAATGTTTTTAACCAATTTAAATAGACTAATATTTATATAATAATACAATTTAACAACTTTTTAGTTGTCTAGAATCCAATCCTTGTTGACAGTTGTTTAGTCAAAAAATGTCTGACATACTTTTTCAAAGTATGTAGTTTCTTTAGCCCAAGGTTTAAACTCTACTCATTTGCATACCGTATGTTGAGTATTATACCAAGGTTTTTATACATTTTTTGTTTTTACATGAGAATTTTGGCAACATATACTGCAGTGTCTTTATCTCTATGCATGTTAAACTGATTCACTGCAATCAGTCTAACTAAACTAGCTTTGAGTGGTTACCTGATATTAAAATACAATGTCCTGCATGTAGTCTGGTTGCAATTAATTGCACTGTAGCAATGTTTTTGACAAGTTTCTCAACAATTTTACTTTAGCTGTCATCACTTCTAAGGCACTGAAAAAGCTGTTATTACTAATTTTGCTATTATGGTTTATGACAAATATAAAATTTTAAAAATATTAAATAAGCAGAGCCACAAGCAGGAAAAGTAAATAAGTTAATTTGGTTATGCTATTTAAATATTGGTTAAGTGAAAAATTAATGAAACAAATAATAATATTTTTTATGAGCAGCAAAAAAAAGTGTATCAATGCTAAGGTTATTTTCAAATGCCCATAACTTTGTATAGAGTAGAGCTAAACACGTGATACTATTTGCAACATGTACTATCACTATAGGGCTTTTATATAAAAATAATAACTTTGGTTTATTCAGTCAATATAGGGAAATAGTTTTGTATCGGCTAGGAACTTAGAGACATATAATTTGTTAGAAAATAATTTGAGGAATTTATTACAAAACTAAGAATTCAAAACTTCAGACAGTGTGTGCCTTTAAAATTTTAAAGATTATGTGAGATAAAAAAGGTGGGAGTTGAACTCCATCAACAAGACAACAGTTTTTCGTTAATTTTCGGAGTATCTGATCATAGATTGCCACCCTAATACATACTGCTAATTCAGATATTCAGATGTCGACCATGCATGCAGATCATGACACCAATTTTACCTTGGGTCGTCACTACTTGTCTGCCGTGTATCGGCTCTTGTTTCGAGCAATGTGTCTTGATCCTGAGTTTGTGGATCAAAAACATAAGCATGCAAAAATAGTACTTTTTAAAGTCAAAAGTAAAAAATATTGACACACTTTACGTTGCAACTGTATATAAAAGATGAATTTTGCAATATTCATCATACTAAAAAGTAATATAATTTTATTGTACATTTTTTTTTAAAAAAAAAATATTTTATTGTACATTTTTTTTAAAAAAATTTATTGTACAATTTTATTTAATTTATTTAAAAATTTTTTGTAAAATATTTAATATAATAAAAAAATAATATAGTTTTTTTTTAAATTTTTTTTCAAAAAGAAACCAGTATATAGTAAAACAATATTTTTTGTAATAAAAAATTAATATATTAAATTTTTAAAATATTTATTAAAATGGCTTTGTCTCTAGTTTTTTGTTTTTTTTTTTTACTTTTTGGCAGAAAATGCAGCGCACATAAAATTTTTACGTTTTCAATTTACTATTTAATAGGCATTTTTTGCAAATTTCGAAAATAATTATGCCCATATAAATTTCAAATCAATTTTTTATTAGCAAATTTGCATACTATACTATGGGAGCGCCTGGAAATACTATACCTAAGTTTGATTCAGTTACTTATTCAGATTTAGATCATATTCCTATTAATAGTCAAGATAATCCAACTATTAACAAAGAGCTTCACCAAAAGTTATTAAATTTAAATGATAACCTTAATGTAACAAATACAAATTATCATGCATTAGAAGTGCTCCTAAAAAATAAAATATTAAATAATAGGGTTTTTGAAAAAATTCTTCTTAATCTCACTATTGGAACATTGAGGCAAAAATTTAATATAAATATTTTTTTTGATATTTTAAATTATTACAACTATTTACTATTTGTTCAGATAGATAAAATGATAACAATTTTGTCCATAAACAAATTTATTAGTGACGCTGATTTGTCCTTGGTTATTATAACTTTATTAGAGTACATTCCATTTAGTGTTGATATATTTGCAGTGTTTATAATTACACTTCTAAATAATAATATTTTAACTGCAAAAAACTTTAAAGACGCGTTTGATGGTTGTTCACATAATCAATGCAAAGACATTATTATAAATATATTGCTAAATTGCATAGTAGAAGATAATGTAAATTTTATACAAAAATCCACTGAAGTTATTGAATATATTATTAAGAATAGTAAAAACAGCGAGAATAAATTATATAATATACTCTGCAGTTTGTTAAGTAAAAATATTGTAAGTATTTCTGAAATCAAAAAAGTATTAGTTACATTCTCTAAACTTGAATTTTTAATTGGTAATGTAGAAGATATTGTAATTAATTTATATTATCAATTACATGACTCAAAACAAAATAATCCTAACAAAGTACTCTGGCTATTATGTGTTCTCATGGATGATGAAATAATAAATTCATTTAATTGTATCAATATTCTTTATAATCTTAAGAGTAAAAAAAATATTAGTAATAATGTTGTCACAGAAATTTTAACTGAATTATTTTGCAATTGCATACTTTACTGTGAAGATTTTGTTGAAACTATGTTGTTTTTTTACCAAAAAGAAATATTAAGTAGCAATGATATTTTTGGAATTTTAACTAAAGTAATTTTTGAAGAAGGCATTCGTTACTGGAACTTTAAATCAGTTATAAATTCTTTATTGAACTGCAAAATTATTTCTAATAGTCATATTAAGGAAATATTGGAATTAATGAGTTCACCAGATAATAAGGATGTTAATAATGTAAAGAAAATTTTAAATTCTTTTATTCGGGAAAATGGATTGTAAATTTTATTACAACTACAAAAAATGTCACATAACAGTGTATCAATGTTTTTGATTTTTAACTATTGAGATTAATATCTCAGCAAGTTGATTACATTGAATTGAGTGGCTTTTCATTTAAATGTAGAAATGTAGTGTTACATATTGCAAATAAAGTCACGTGCCGTGCTATAGTAAATAAAAAATTATGACCATTTAAAAATTATAAGTACATTAATACTCATTTTCTTGCTTTGTCCAAAAATTAGTTAAATTAATAAATATAAGTAACTAGTATCTTTTAAAGCCTTAGTAAGCATTAAATTGTGTGCGACACTCAGATATATTGCAGGTTTTTATGTAGTACTTTGTCTTAATATTTGTATGTCAAAACTGTACATCTCTTGCCAAGTGTTTAATCACATTCTTAAACAGTCACATTTTTAATACTGGAATGAATTCTTGATTATTACCCACATGACATTAGTAATGTTTAAATTTAGTCAGTGTGCTAGCTATTTTTTGATCTTAAGTGTTAGCATAGTTGGCCATTACTGATGTGATTGTGTGCTATTGTTGGTCTTTCCTTTTTAAAAATATAATCATCTAATCATCTGTAAATCCATAATCAGTTAATTAAGATGGAATTATTATAAAAATTGTGATTCCAGTGATGCTGGTCACATGACTTGTTGATTTTAACATCTTAATTAACTCTTCCAACAGTGATGCAGCTCTAAAGTCTAATGCTTTCATTGCTGTGCATGACTGTTTTCTTGACATGGTTCATTGTAACTTTTCAGCATGAAGTTTTAAGTCATAAAGGTATGTATCTATATTAGAGTGAATAATTTTAGTTGGATTTAGTTAAATAATGGGGTTTTTTAGTTTACTACAGTCCAGTCTATATTAACATGTGCTTAGTCAAAATGTTCTCTTACTTTTTTTTAAAGATATTATAGTACTATTTGTCTAACTATTAAACTCTATTACTTTGAATAAAGATTGTTGTGTTATACCAAGAACTACACACACTTGAAGCCTTCTTAAACATTTGAGCAACATTTACTGCTGTGTTTATACCTCCAGCCAATAAAAAATAATTTTAAGTCAGTCTTCCCTGCTCAACTAGCTTTTGATGGTGACCTGATGTTGCAATAAACTACCCTTAATGAAGTCTGTTAGCAGCACACTACAGAGTAGCATAGCTTATGATAATATTTTCAACTACTGTTTTGTATCTATTTCTACTGCTTAGGCGCAGAAATGCTGTTCACACTATTTTATTTGATTAGATCTATAATGGTTAAAAAGTAAAAGTGCAATAATAAAGTTAAAATACTAGCTGAAAAGGCTAGTCCATAAATTTGAATTAGTTAAATTGAATTTATTTTTAGATAGTAAATTTAAGAAACGCAAATTAATTATTTCAAAAGTAGCAAGAGGTTGCAACAATGTACAAAATACTTACAAGAATCTATAACTATTTAGTTAGTAATACTAAACGTTTATTTTTATTTTTATATTGTACTACTACAACAACACTCGCAAATAAAATTAGCTTCTCGTCTCCACGTAAGCAACTTGATAGATATTTCCTTCCAAAAAACATCGGTCAATTACTAACATACACTTTTGCTTAATACTGTTTATATTAATTACTAGAATTTTATTTTGTAATATCTACAATGTAATGTAAAAGATTTTTTATTTGTACAATATTATTTGTCATATTACAAAATTTTTTTTGTAAAAACAATAATGCAAAAAATTATTGTTTGTATAATTAAATTTAGTTAATATATTTATAAATTTAAAAATAGGTTGTAAAAAGAAATAATAAAAATGT
>JANBSE010000059.1:4497-24093 GCA_027578475.1 Coemansia sp. RSA 2607
AATTAAAACCAATACCACATTAAAATCATTTAATCAATAAAATAATTCTAAACTTCAAATATAATTTAAAACTTTTCATCACTAAAAACAATTTATTTATAAATCTTTTTTAATATATTAAAACTTTTTTACAATATACAATCATTTATTTTACAAAAAGTATTTAATATATTTGACAATTTATAATTTTTTTTAAACAGCAACTAAAAGCACCAAATTTTTTTTATAAAATAATATATGTTTTTAAATTAAATTTATTAATAATTTTTTTTTAATTTTTGTATTAATTTTTGAATAATATTGATTATACAAAATTGTTTTCTATAAGTTGTTTTTTTAATATATTTTAAACAATTTTTTTAAATAATATTATTTGTTTTATAAATTTTAACATGCATAGTGTAATCAATATTTAAATATGTAATTTTAAAATTTTATTGTAATACCATTGTTAATTATTATTAATAGGATGCAATGTATTTTTTATAATACCTAATATGAAAATATATAACAAAATAATAATTTTTTATTATAAGCTGTAGAAAAATTAAATGATGTTATATACAGTGGCAGGTAAAAGTGTATTAATGTTTTTGACTGTTGACTGTTTACTTTGAGGAGTAATATCTCAGCAAGTAGTCGTGTAAATAAAACGTAGCTACTTTTATTTGGAAGCCCTATTGTGATAGTACCATTTGCAAATAGTATCACGTGATTTGCTTTGCTAAGTAAAAAGTTATGGGCAATTGAAAACCACCTTTGCATTGATACACTTTTTCCTGCTGTTTCAAAAATAATCAATTATATAAATTAAAATTATTTAATCCTACATGAAATGCCCTTTGTTAAAACTAATTTAAGACTAACAATCAGACTCATTGCCTGTTACTGTTTGACATTTTTTCATGGTGATTGTGTATTATGTTTCTACATTTCTTACCCAGTGTTTGTTCACACCAATAGGCAGTCACATATCATAGCAGTGGCAAAAAATCTTGACTATAACTCACATTTTATTAGTAATTTTCAAGTTTAGAAACTGTGCAGGCTACCTCTCAATCTGAAATAGCTGCTCTGTTTGTGATCCCTGAAGTAATTTTGTGCTATGATTGATGTTACAATTCTGAAAATCAACATTTAATTAATTCTAATTTTATAATCAGTCAATTATAAAATTAAAATCACATTAGCAATTGTTCATCTGGTGATGCTGGTTGTGCGTGTTTTTGTTTTAGTCAATTTAATCACTTCTCTAAACAGTGACGCAGCTTTAAAGTTTAATGTTTTTATATTTAAACATGTCTGTTTTTCAAACATGGAACTACTTTGTTTTCACAGCATCATTTTTCCAGCTGTAAATTAGTATATTTGTACCAAATACATTGATATAACTTTAATAAAAACTATAAAACACATTTTCAGTTGACTAGAGTGCATTCTTTGTTGACATTGGCTTAGTCACAATGTCCACTCACAATTATTTAAATAAACTAATGTTTCTTTATTCTTAGATTAAAACACCAATTCTTTCCATAAAAACATTGTGTCTTATTTGAAGTTTCACACACGTGAAAAGTTATTTTTTTAGCAATTTGGCAACAATTGGTTGTATTTATAATTTCCCAGCGACTTGAATATGATTGCACGTTAGCCTACACCACACACTAATCTTTGGTTGGTAATCTAGCTTTGCAACAAAGTTCTTGAAAAATCAGATATTGAGATAATACACTGTGGTTATATTTAGGTTAAGTTTTGTAATAACTTTTCAGGAGTTACCCCTACTGTAATATTTTTAGAAGATACTATACATATTTTTTTTTTATGTTAGGTAGGTGATTAGATAAGTGTGTTAAAGTGCATTAAATGAGTAATGGTACATGCAAAGTATGTAGGGTTGTTGAATAAAAATATATTAATTAGACTAATGCTTGTTTACTAAATTAAAGTAACAATTCTTATTTTTTTCTAGAGTAACAGAAAAAAGTGTATCATTTCTCACATTGTTTTCAACTGCCCATAACTTTGTATTTAGTAAAGCAAAGTACGTGATTCTATATGTAAATAGCACTATCACAATAGGGTTTTTAAATAAAATTAGCTACATCTTATTAACTTAAGTACTTGCTGAGATATTACTCTTCAAAGTCAAAAGTTGAAAACATTGATACACTTTTACTTGCCATTGTATATACAGGGCTGGCAAAAAAAAGGAATTTCTTTTTTTTGCATACAAAATTTAAATTGACTTATTAATAAAACAATCACAATTTTTAATTATTTTTTGGTAAAACGTACTTGGACATAATTGTACTAGTATTTTAAAAAAAAAAAAAATTTTTTAAGAATAAAAAAATTATTTTAATAAATAATAAAATGCAATCACAAAATAAATTGAGCATTACAATTTAATAAATAAATTATATTTTAAGTTGCAAGAAGTAATACTTTTTTAAAACATATTTGATTTAGAGACATCATACAACATATAACACACTTTATATAAATGCATTTTGTTTTACATTTGCAAGTTCAGTAAACAAAGTATTTTTTATTAAGTTTTTACCAAATTTGAGCATATACTTGATAGAAATGGGATCTTTAATAATTTATTAAATAATCGCTACTTAATAAAAAACATAACAACAAACATTTTAAATGTAGCACGTATGCACCACTGTTAAGTGAAAACAAATGATTTTTTTAGTTAAATGATTCAGTCGCAGTAGACAAAAGCATAGTTTTTTTACTTTATTGACTTAATTTTAAAAATAAATAATTTGAAATTTATTTTTTTATTTTCTACACCAAATAACAATATATATCTACAAAAATTTAATGTTAAGTAATCTACCTGTTAAGTTTTGCAATGCGCTTAAATAAAGTAAATTTAAGCAGTAAACGCGGTTTGTGCAAAAATAATGTTTGTCAATTTTAACACTCAAATAAGTCTGAAAACTACAATTGCATTTGTCTTCAGTCCAGCAAGTTGCATACTTGTTTAAGCTGAGTAATAAAATTCTATGACCTGAATGTTAAAAAATTTTAAGGGAATTGAGATATATCATTGTTTAGCTGTTGATTCCTTGAACTTTTTGCCAGCACTGTATAGAAAAAATGTATTACTGCTAAAGTCATTTTTAAATGCCCATATCTATGTATTTAATAAAGCTAAGCATGTATTTCTATTTGCAAATTGTATCATCACAATATAGTTTTTATATAAAATTACTTACTACTTATTAACTTTACTACTAGCTGAGATATTATCCTTAAAAAATAAAAGCTAAAAACATTGATAAACTTTTCTCTGCCACTTCATTTTTTATATGCTGTGTTTCACTTATTGGCTAGTTAAACATTAAAAATCTATTTGTTTTGTAGTTAAAACATTGTGTTCTTAAATATTAATTACAGTGACAAGCTACATTATTTTTTAAGCAAAGCAATAAGTACTATTAGTATGTGGATTATTATTGTTTCAAAAAAAATTTAATTTTTTTTTAATACGTACAATTCTTTTGACCAATAGAACAAATTATTCTTTAATATAAAATATAATTTTTTTATAATATACAAAATAAAATTTATATTATATTAAAAAAATAAATGCTTTTTTATAATATGTTTTTTAAAGATTTGTTTTTATAAAATTAAAAAAATTGTTTTTATAATATAATTTATTGTTTTATACAATTTTTTAAAAAAAATTATTATATTACCCTTTATAATTTTTAAAAAAATAATTTAAAATTTTTTTTACAATTTTAGCGACCATGTCTTTTTATAAATTTAACATGCAAAATATATATAAAACCCTTAATTAAAAAAATAATAATATTTTTTTTACTCAATATAAATTTAAATTATAACATGCAGCATTCTTCGGATATTCATGAAGTGATCAAATTAATTCCTCCTGGTAAAGTTAGCAGATTAATTTATAAAATTTTTGTACATTATGAGGATGACATTTTTTTTACAAACTCATATTGTTTTTTGTTGAAAAAATATATACTTGATTTTAATTTACTTTATCCAAATGTTCAGAAAGAATTTTTAAAAAAATTAATTATTGTTATTAATGACAATAAACTAGAAGATTTAGATGTAAGTAATAAAAAAATTAAATCTGTTACTTTTGATAAGATAAGAAGTCAACAGCTTCCAAAACATAAACAATTTTTATTCAACTTTTAAAAATATATGTTAATCATTACAATATGTAATTTGATACTACTTTTTAAAGACAAGTAAAATATTTTTTAAGATTAGTAATACTATAGATTTTTATATATTTATAAATCTAAAAAATTTTTATTGATCAAGTTCATAAAGATTTATACAGATATTATATTAATTAAATTTTTATTAATATTTTACAAATTAATTATAGTCTTATTTAAAATTCATGTCTAAAAATTGATCCGTTAAACAGTAAACATAATTTTTTTACTATAAAAGTTGCTGGAAGTGGTATACAGTGGCATCAAAAAGTGTACCGTTTTTTCACTTTTGACTTTTAAAGTGCTATCTCCATAAGTAAACAAGGTATAACCAAGATGCTTTTTTTATATGAAAGCTCTATTGTGATTGTACATTTTGCAAATATAATCACGTGTTTAGTTTTACTCTAGTCAAAGTTATGGGCATTTGAAACTGACCTCCGCATTGATACCCTTTTTTTGCTGCTCATAAAAATAATTATTACTTGTTTCATTATTTTTTCACTCAATCAATCGTTAAATAGCATAAACAAATTAAATTATTTACATATTTTGCTTGTAACTTAATTTATTTTACTACTATATGATTTATTATACCTGTCATAAAAATTATCAGTTATATTACTAAAAACAGAGCCTTCCAGCTCATCAAGAGTGACAATAGCTACAGACAAATTGTTGGAAACCTTGTCAAAAACATTGCTACAGCACAGTTTATTGTTACTAGACTACATGCAAACCATTTTATTGCAAAACCAGGCAACCACTTCGAGTTCATTTACTTGGACTGGCTGCAGTGTAATCACTTATAAATTCATAGAGATGAGAACATAGAAGAATATGTTGCCAAATTGATTATATAAAAGCTTAAAATGCGAGTGGACCTTGTCAAAATACTTAGCACATAAAATGCAAAGGAATAGAGTACAAACCTTAGGCTAAGGTATGTTTATTCTTTTTCAAATTGTCTAAGTTATTTTTTCGACTAGGCAAATGTCAACAAGGATTGGACTCTAAACAAATGAAAAACATTCAATTTTTTTATATTGTAACATTAATATTTTAGATCAGGAAAGGCAATTGTATAGCTCGATAAGTGGTGATGAGAGAGATTAACAGTGCTATTGTTGGACCTTGTCTCTTCGAGGCCTCAATCTTTGGATTGCCAGGTGCACTCACACCTTTGCCAGTGAGTGGCAATTGCCCGTAAATAGTGGTTCCAGGCATCCCATACAATGGCTGCTCCTGATACTCAAACTGGCTTGATGCTCCCCTGGAGACAGGGTGTGCTCAACTGGCCCTTGGCCCTCTATCACACAACAAATTATCATGAGAGCCTCCAGCAGCACACAGACATCATCCAGCCTGCACTCCATCATCTGCATGCACTCCACAGTGACCACCTTGCCAGCTTTGCAGTACCATCACCTGGCACCCTGGGACATGTGGCTGCCACTTCAACCCATTCACCTGGCATACCAACTGTTGCACTACTCACCGCTGCCAATCTCTCCACCTGCTTCTGTACACACCCTCCTTTCTCTGATTCCTTGGTGGGCTGCAATGGTATCTTGAATGTTCTAGGGATTTGTAGTTTTATACTGTTTTTAGGGTTTTTAGGCTTATTACAAATATAAGGGGAAAGGTATCTGTGCTACTAATCTAGATCATAAAAACCCCTTCTGCTTGCTGTTTCTCTTAGACTGACAAAGGGCATTATCCTATGTAGGGGCCCTCATCGTTAGTTGCATGGGCAGCTCCAATATATAGCTAGCACTGCAAAAATCTAATTAAAACTCAGTAATGGCTGACAGGTACTAATGAGTGAGGGGAAGTACACTGCTCAGGAAGATTTTGCAACTTAACAGCACTCACGATAGCACAAGAATTTATTCCCAATCTTCCAGCCCTCATGGCCACCCTCAGTCCTTTATAGCTCTCATCATCATCAGCTGTCTCATTTCCTCAGTTGTTTACTTCTTCCACAGCATTGTATTCCATGCCACCTCTGGTTAATTTTTCAGACAAGGGCTCGACGACAGTCTCATTGTTGTGGGGCATCACTACACTTGCCAGTGACCAAGCTACCCTGAGATCCATTTCTACTGACCCTTGGCATTGACACATCACCACCCAATGAGAAGAATGCTTATCTAATAATTATTTAAAACCCAATATAATATACCCTGCATATGCTCCTTCACACACCACAATCTGCTTTTGGATTAGAAGGTTTAAAAATGACTGAAAGTCACTTGAGGACGCACCCAAATCAGGGTGTCTAAATCTCGAAATTGCCTCACTTTATGGAGACACTATATCTTAAACCTTCAAAGAGTCACCACAAACAACAGTTCAGAAGTTAGCTTACATATGTTATTGCTCAGTGACTACAATGCAAACTGCATTGGAGGAGGGTGTTGGATTTAAGATGATTTAATGTAAATGGAATCCACATGAGCTTAGTGATGCACTCAAAAAGAAGCAACTTGACTTTTGCCACTCATTTATTTAAAAATATTATTCAACTTGCAGTAAATATACATATAACATTGTCTCATGTGAAAAAGCATATGTGTATCTTTACAGACTTAAACAAGGATGAGTGGCTAAACAGTGGGTGATTAAAGGCAAACAGCCAGAGCCTCAAGTTAGACCATCAAATTACACACAAATGTTTCTTGCATTTGTATTCTTCACACAGGCAGGAATTGTTTATTCCTACCTTGATACTAAAAACTCTCGAGTTAACTCTAACATATGACGAGTGCTTGGCTCGTCGGGCAGTGGCGTTAGCAAGTCACAGCGTGGTAGCAGAAGATCTGGGAGAGGCTTGGCTGGAGATCCGAGACACTATACCGGACGACAATGGGGTTGGTGGCACGCGGATCAAAAGGGGGGAAAGTGTCAACATGGGAAGTGAGTAGAGAGGCGAGGAATGCGGGGCATAAATAAACAGGGAGGTCGGGCCCTCAATGACGGAATCGGGAGTGAACCCTAGTGACTATCGTGCTAACCTTTCCATACCTCAGAAACCTCTAGTCAGTGCTTCCCCTCACTTGTTAGCACTCCGTGATTAGTCGAGACCACAGTTGTTAGTATACGCAGCTACATATTAGAACCACATGTGGGTGAGAGCAGTGGTGTTCCTCGCATATTTATTCTTATTTCTCGGTTTCCCCTTATCTTACAGTCTCAGAGGGTTTTAACGGTCCAAGTGACTCCACAGGATACCTTTCCCTCCAACAATAAAACCTCTATATACCTAAAAACAGTTGAAAAGTATTTAAACCCAAAAACAGTACCATGTCGCAGCAGCAGACACGTGAGGGCAACAGAGCAGGTGGACCAGTGGGTAGAACCGGAGTTGGGGCGGGCCCAGCAGTAGAGCTTGCCACGGGAGCCAAGGAGGCGAGGAGGATTGCTGAGAGCACAGCGGGGACCTCAGGCATGGGCCCCCACATCAGAGAGAAGGTGAAGCCAGAAGACGAGCATATGGCTAAGATGGAGAGGCGGATGGATGACATCTGCACCCTCTTGCGCAACCTGATGGCAGTGCGGCAGGTGGAGCAGTACTATGCAGAGGCCGAGGCAACCCTGACTCTGATGGGGAGCGGCGGGCAGTTTCCACAGCAGGAGAGACTGCTGTTCAGCACACTGAGTGCAGGGCTGCGGGACCATACTTACCTTGGAGGGAGTATGAGGGACGAACCTGTAAGCTTGCCAGGCAGCAAGCTGGCAGCAAAAGAATCAACACATATACATACAAAAACTTCTTAAAGTAATGGTCAAGAAGTGACAAAAGACTCATTCAAAATCACATTCATCAGAAATTTATTTTCATCAAGATAATGCACCAGCAAACAGATCAGAGACTACAATAAAGTATATTAATGATATAGGTTTGACTATTGATGAGCACTCAGCTTGTCGAGTTGGAATCTGAGTGAGCCAAGTTGAGGATGGTGCATACAAAGAAGAGGCTTGGGTCCCAATGTGAGATATGGTGCCTCATGGAAAAAGCAAGGGCTCGGACAATGGAGCTAGCGGCAGTACCGGGAGTGGCGTATGTGGATCTGGAGATGAAAACATAAACACTAATCATGTTAAGAGAGGAGGACTTATAAGCGAGGGGCGCACCATGGCCAAAGGTGAATCAGGAGTGAAAATTCATAATATCTCGTGCACCCCAGAATCTATATACTTACCACAGCTTGGTACTTTTCCTCACTTGCTAGTACTGGACAAAAGAGAAGTGACTACAGTTAATAAGATGCGCAGAGCAACATATTAGAGCTGCACATGGGTGCTAGTGACAGAGTCCTCCACAACATCCCCTTTCCTTTATGTCAATTATTATTTTCTTGTGGGGTTTTAACGGTCCAGAGTGTACATGAAGGATACCTTTCCCCCC
Source organism: Coemansia sp. RSA 2607 (assembly GCA_027578475.1). Classification (NCBI taxonomy): domain Eukaryota; kingdom Fungi; phylum Kickxellomycota; class Kickxellomycetes; order Kickxellales; family Kickxellaceae; genus Coemansia; species Coemansia sp. RSA 2607. Next base: position 13,138 of record JANBSE010000059.1, read on the forward strand.
ATTTACTAAAAGCCATATAAAACCAAAAAAACATCAGAAAATCCAGTAAAACTCGAAAACAGCAGCTATGTAGATGCAACCAGTGAAGGATGTGGAGAAGACCTCGCAACCTATGACAAGGAGACCAGGAGTGCCAGAGGGAGCCAAAGATTAGGATGAAAGACAGCTGGCTGGAAGTGCGGCAGGTGAAGCCCTTGGGTACTGTGGAGATGCAGGAGGTGGAGGGGACACAACAGATGAATGCTTTCAAGATGGCAAACATGGAGAGGAGGATGGATGATATGTGCATCCTCTTAGAGAGGTTAATGACAGTGCAGACTGCGGACCAGTACTATATGGCTATGGGCAGGACACCAACACCAGTTGTGATGGCAGGGAGGTATGGTTACCAGGAGCTGACCCTGTACAGTACCCCCAGTGGGGCATACCATGATCAGGCGCTCTATCTATATGAGACGGGGGATGCACCTGAGGATTTGCATGGGGTCTGGCCATCACATAAAGAATCAACACTATTATTGAATCACTTCCTTACTCTCCTGACCTTGTACCATACAACTTTTGGCTTTTCCCAAGGAACAAGACCAAGCTACATGGCAAAAAGTTTGCCAATCTCAGCCATGTAAAAAGGTGTGAAAACATGAGCTTAGTATACTCAAACGTAATGACATTATAGCCTGTTTTGATACATGGTTTTAATATTGCCAGATGGCACTTCAAAATAATAGTAGCTTTTATTAAATAAATATTTTTCTTGGAAAAATTCCAGTGACATACAGGGTTCGCAAAAAGTTTTAAGCATTGGGATTTTCTTACTATAGAACAGCGTATGTGTTCAATATTTAAATAACAAACATTGTGCATGGTTCTAATGATATTACTAATGTTGTTGGTTTTTTGCTAGTTTTTAAGATAATAATTTATATGTAATTTTTTAAACAATAGTAACTTTTTGAATAAATTTGATTGCATAAAATGAATAATACAAAATTACAGCAACGATTTTTGTTATGCACTCAAACAGAAAGTACAAAAGTAAACCCCGCAATTTTAATAGAATTAGTAAAACACATAACGCTCTTGCTATTAATACAATTTAAAATAAAGATTGTTAATACTGAATTTATAAGAAGTTGTCAAAGGATGTCTCTCAATTTAGGCAACAATCCTTTATATTTTATGTTATTTACAGTGATGCTATAATTTGATTGCTTGAGGAAAGTCAGGCAACTAATAATTAACTGTTAGCATGGAAGTTTTGCTTTCCGGTGACTATAATTATATTTGTTTTAGATAATAGCCTTGGCGCAGAAAAGCTTAGTTGTAATTGCATACTCCATCGGTTATGTGATGAGCATAAAAAATAAAAAGTAGTTTCAGCTATTATTTTCTTCAATATTTAAGCTCTCTTAATAAAATTAACAGTATAGATTATAGACACATACAGCAATGTATGTATACATTTTTATTTGATTTGAATCAATATTTGTTGGACAAATAGTTTTTTTATTTTTTTATTGCTAGCAATTTGAATCAGATGCACTAACATTTTCGAAAACTTGTCTACATTAATATTCTCTTATCAGAGTAACAAAATTTATTCTTACTTAGTTTATCAAATGAATGTTGTTAACTTTATAATTTTGTTTACTTTTCGATAAAAAAAAATATTATCTATGGGCAGCGGAAGCTTGACTCCAAGTAAAATTTTTTGACAATCAGATTTTATCAGGAATTTCGTTGTGCACATTAGTTAGAGTATAGCTCTCAGAGTAGTAAAGTAAATTGTATAATATTTTACTAGCATATTTCTACCAACGATGCCTATAATTATGTAAATTTTGGTTAGTTTAAAAAATAACTACAGGCAACACAAAAATTAATTTTTTGTCTTAATGCTAAAAAATGCCTAAAAAATTCGAGCTCGATGGCCTCTAGTCAAACTACACAAATACTTGTCTTAACACATAAGCAAGTAGGTGCCAGTATTATATTTGATAACAGATAAAAAGATGTGTAGGTAAATATAAAGTTGACGTCAACATCTAAAATTTTTTGTGAACCCTGTTCTGAGAGACATGTATTTGTTAATATATGGAAATCTTATTTTCAAAGTGAGCTGTCAAACATTTTATAAAAAGACAATTGAAATATACATAGTATTTTAAATGTATACACGGCAAATAAACAGGGGTTTTAATAGAAAAAAGGTTTTGAAATCTGTCGATGGTAAAAAATGGCACCTTTGCCTCCTTGTCTTATGTCCCCCCTTAGTAGCTGCCATGATCTTGATTACTGTGATTGCTTATAGTAGGCAAAATGAGTAAGCTAAATGAGCATTTAGCTTCAGGTGCCAACGTTTTTTAGATCAGATTATTTAGCATATAGTTTCAGCTTACCCGTTAGCTCTCCATAAATAATCATGTGCTTATCCCTTAGCTGTCTTAGTTGATGGTGTAGTTTATATAGTCAAGTCTAATGGCACTTCTACTAAAACTTAGCCATACTTCATTTATCTTTAATTGCACTTTTTGTAAACTAATTTCAAATTTCACTGTTTTTTACTTTATGTGTATTTTTAAATAAACAAATTAAAGAAACCAGCCAAGTAACAATGCAGATTTAAACACTTTAAATGGTGGAATTTTTTTGAATTTACATAGCCTATTGAACTAGACAACCAGAGCAGTACCCTTCTAACCTCACCATCAGTTACTAAGTGCAGCACTATTCAAATCGCTCCATCAGTCAGCAAGTGCAGTGCTTTTCCAACACATCAGATTCAGACAAGTAGTGCAGCATAATAATAACTCTTAGATAAGTCCAATTGTCTCCTAGTCCTTGCTCTAGAAATCAAACACAGCACTATTCAAACAGCTTGGCATATTGACCCTGAAAATATCACTGTTTTGTTTTTGTTGCATATCAGTTTTGACATTAATACAAAAACATCCTTTGAACATCTAGCATCACCAGTGGCAAAACACCTATATTATCAGTTTAAGACACTGCTAGTAGTGTTAGTCTTACGATTTTGCCAAGACTGTATTCTGAAAATGAAAAAAATAGTTGTTTGGCATTTCAATATATCTGTTTTATTAATTTTCTATATAGTAATTTGGTTTAGCCTTACTCGTAAAGCCAGCAGCACTCATCCTAACATGACAAGACTATAATCATACTGTTGCTCACACCAAGACTTTTATAAATTAAGAAAGGTGCTATGCTCTCTGCCAGGTATTACATTTGCAGCAGTACTGTTACTGTCTCCACTGTATACCAATATCGAATAATTACTCTTGTCACCAACAGTACACAACAAGGGATTAGAAGGATGCTGTACTTGCAAACTTGCAAAGGGGTTAGATGGGTGCTATGCTTAATGAATGATGCCAGGGGTTAGAAGGGTTTAAGCACTAGTTGCACATAATAGCTTTTGATTGTGTGACAATACTTTAACAAATTAAAAAATGATTAATCAATAAAAGTAACAATAAAGTATTCAAAAAAAACTATCTAATATCAGGCAAGAGGGGTTGGCATCAGTATCAAAAGGAGTGCCATAAAAGATGGTTGATGAAAATACTTGCATAAAAAAGCTGGTAAGAGATTAACTTGACAACTTAGCTGCATGGAGCTGAAAGCTAACTCAGCTTGTTGCATTTGGTGGGGTCTAGGGACATATAATGTTTTAGATTATAAAATGAGAGATTAATTATGAAACTAAGGATTCAAAACTTTAGACAGTGCATGCTGTTGAAGTTTTAAAGATTATGTGAAGATAGGAAAAGGTGGGTGTTGAACTCTGTCAGCAATTCTTAGTTGATTCTTCAGAGTATCTAATTGACGAGCATTCTGCTCATCAGACGGCTCAGGGAAACGTCAATGGGCCAGAGACAATCGGGTCATCTGATGCCATTGATGTGAGCGGATCCGTTGTCCGAGGTGAGTATGACGAGCCAGTCCAGAGAATGGACTGACCGGCGGCTATTGTTAACAGCGAGTTCAACTGAGAAAGAGGTAAACAAACTTCCGACGAGCAATGAAGAGGCGACGAGTTTCGAGGGTATAAGAAGCCGGCATCCGGTAGAGTCCTAAGGAAATCGGGAGTGAACCATTAAGCAAGTCTATTTATCGCAACATCTGAGAACATACCACACGGCCTTTCCCTCACTCGCTAGAGCCGGTATACCTACTTTTCGAGTATCTTTGAAGCAACCAAGTCATACAAGTGTCGTCTGCGCCGCATCCCAGCCACTCACTTATTTCTCTTTATTTAATTTTCATTTACTATTCTTATTCCGAGGTTTTAACGGTCTACTTGATACCTTTTACCCGGCCCTAAAATACACGTATAAAAGTCACAAAAACATTAGAAAACATAAAAATACAAAAACAGAGAAACATGTCGGGACCGAAGAAGGATAGCGGTGAGACGCCCTCAGGCGTGAGCCATCCGTATAGCGACAAACTGGCCATAGCCGCTGCCGTTGCTAAGGCACATGAGAAGCGTGCAGCAGCCGAGACTGCCAGCTCGTCAGGGGTCGCTGTGTCAGCAGCTGCCGAGCCACGTGAGGACGAGAAGCCAGTTACTCGGGAAGAGATGCGCGGATACATGCGCAGCGTTGAGGAGTTAAGAGCCATGATCAAGTGCCTGGTGATAGCCAGCCCAGGACTGGGCACGGCTGCGCAGGCTGCTGAAACACCATCTCCAGATGGGCCAGGCAGCCACTTCGGCTACGACAATGCACAAATGTTTAGAACACCTGCAACCATGGTACCGGAGCCGGCGTCATCCACTGACGTGCGTGGTGGGCGACCCAAGGCATCCGTGGGGAGTACGGTGAATAAAACACGCTCCACATAATTATAGATTGTCACCCTAATACATGCCGCCAATTAGGATGTGTAGGTTTTGGCCATGCTTGCAGATCTTAACACCTATTTCACACTGGGTCATCATCACTTGTCTGCCATGTATTGGTTCTTGTTTCAAACGACGTGTCTTGATCCTGAATTTGTGGATTGAAGACATAAGTGCGCAACAAGCTCATTTATCTTACTCAGTTCACATACTATGAGCAACGGCAGTGATTAAGAGCATGGCAGCCACAAAGGGGGAGGGGTGAGGCAGGGGGCAAAAGTGCCATTTTTCACTATTGACAGATTTCAAAACCTGTTTTCTAATAAAACCCCTGTTTATTTGCTGTGTAAATTATCAAAATGCTGTGTATTTTTCAATTGCCTTTATAAATCGCAGTTTGCTTTTATACACACACCGCTATAGTGAACCTATAATCATTAAATAGTAATTATTTGATATATCATGTGCATGTACGGCCGCAGTTCTCAGAGTGTTGCATCGCATTTTCGTGAACATCATGCAAGACATTTACAATACTATTGATTAATATTTAGTTCAATTAATTTTAGTTGCGTTAAGAATATCATCGATATGTTTAATCAAAACCAAACACAAAAATGAAACTTATGAAATTATTGTAGTCTTTGTCTAAAAACCTTCCACTTAGCTTGTTCAACACAGGGATGAAAAAGCTGGCAATCAAAGTTTTTGTGATTTCATTTGCTTATATGCAACTTTAATCATATTGTAAAGTATTCATGTAAAGCAAAACTTTAGTTATTCAATTAAAGTTGTATTAATCCCAAAACATTCATACCACTATTTAATCAAGTAACTAATAAAAAGGACTAATTTATTGAATAATATTATTTAAAGACACGTTTGGCACTGAGCTCATCACCAATAAGCGAGTTAAAACATGTGCGTGCCATCTGGTAGGTGCGCATGATGCGCATGTCTTGCGCCAAGGGAAGATTGGCAGTATTGGCAGAGGCTCTATTCATGACAGAAGATGCTGCCAGACCGGGAACCTGACTTGCAATCTCTTGGATAAACCAAGTGATTACCGATGCCATGTCCGAAACAGCTACCGAGTACTTGACCTTGAGGTCGGACGACTCGTCGCATGTGTACCAGTAGGCGCAGGTACCATTGTAGAAATCATTGGTTGCTGGAGACATACTGAATCTGGTCGAAAGTGATGGCAGCGTTGACAGAAGCACTTGCATTTGCTCGTATACAAGTTCAATCTGCTGCAGGCCATCATTAATGTCACTTTGGTCATCGTCGTTGGCCATGCGATTGAGAATTGCTGGCAAATCTCTAACTGTAGAGAGAAACAGCGAAAACACACGACCGCCCGACTCCCACTGTTCCAGTGGAACATGACCGGCTACTAGAGTCGGATACAAATGATCGAGAATACGTTTGAGTAAGTCGTATTCCCCATCCAGAATGGCGTAGGGGGCAATTCGCTGCATAACAAGCATGTGCGCCGATGAGTACTGACCGGCGTTGATCAGCCAACCAATCTGGCGCAGAATGGCTTCGGCAGACGTGTTAGTTATATGTGAGAAATCCCAGTCACATTCATAGCGACTGCGCGTAGCATATGCATCGTACAGCCATTGTACCGGTAGATTAAGTTCGTTAACAACAAAGTCAATCTTTTCATCCGTCTCGACTGGCTCAGATGCAGCTATGAGTTCTCCAGCAACAAGCGACACAAGCGAAGAAGTTGGCTCTGAGCTCAGAAGTGAACGCTCAATTAATGAGCGTATCGCGTCTTCCTTAAGCACATCCGGCGACGACAGCTGAAGCAGCAGGTAGCACGACCAGTGCCACATCCCCAGGCACTCGAGCTGGTGCGCCCAGCTGGTCAGCAGCCGGTCGTAGGCCAGTGATGTGCCACCGTTGGCTGGAACCGAATCGTCAAATCCGCGCATTTTCAAGACTGTAGACAAAAGCCACGCAAGCAGTGTGGGGAAGCGAGCGTCAGCGCGTGCAGGGGAGAACGACTCCGAAATCAGTGCACTCTCTAGTGGATACGTGGGCTGACTATACAGCTTAAGCAGCTGGAATACTGGATCCCACACTCGGCGCGAAAACAGATCTTGTGCCAGAGACAAACCCTTGAGCTGACTAATACTCTTTGTAACAAGCGACATGTCGGACCCACGCTCATAGAACCAACTGGGTAACGGCGACGCAACTGGCATATCGCCGTTGACCATGTCCTCATACAGTGTTACTGCGTCGGATACTGGGTCGGCAGGCAACTGTGCATACCACAGACCAAGAGCAAAAGCGCGCTTCCAGTCGACGCCCCGAGCCACAAACACCCTTTCGTCGCCACTGTCTTTTACAGGCTTGGTCTCCCACTTGACGTTACCTGATAAAAGCTCATAAACGCGTCGGTACTCCTGCTTCAGATCATTGCCAGAGACCGTTGCAGCAAAACGCTCGACATGGGCGCGGATAAGCTCACGCACCTGGCGGTCATTGCCGCCTCCGCCGACAGCTCCCGCACCACACTGCGTAATCAGTGTCGCCAGGCGGTAATCTCTGTACGACGTGGCTGCCAGGCAAGCATGATCGATCTGGTGGCCAGACAGCAGCGCAAACACTGATGCCGCTGACGGCGAGCTGCTCTGGCCGGCACGAAGCAGATCCTGCTGAGCCGAGTCGTACACTGCATTCATTAGCCAGCTGGTAAGAGCCTGACGACGCCGGACCGATTGGACCTGGGATAGCTGCTCACGAGAAAGTTCTCCCTGACCAGGCTCGACTGACAATTCGTCAAACAGAGCAGATGCCAACTCAAGAATGCGGCGCTCGTTATCAAAGGCAGTTGACACAACGTTGGACAAGTTTTCTGGCTGAAGACTTTCAAGGGCCTTGAGCACAGACGCAATCGACGTTTCAGCACGGAATGTCACCGAAGGACAGCCACCAGTCGAAGGAGTAATCTGCGCATGCTCCCAGAGCGCCTGAACCATGGCGAGATGCAGCTGACAATGGTCACTGAAAGACGTGCAATTAGCATTGTCACTGCAACCGTTATCATTGTCATCAGTAATCATTGCGTCAGATTCTGCTTCGTTATCAGACTGCGTTTCCGAACCGCTATTACCATCTGAGGCAGCATGTAGATGATGAGCAACGTTATCAACAACAATCTGGCTTCCTGCCAGATACACAAGCTGGCCCTGAGGCCCAAAAGCAACACGGAAGCTGCGTGCCATCATCAAACCAGCATCTGCACTGACGCCCGACCGGCCATGGGACAGCGACTCCGCATACGGCCGCCGCGCAGCCAGCATTTCTCGTGCAAATCGCATCTCATTGGTACGCAGATATTTGCTCGGCGGTGGCATATGATCAATACCAGCTTGTTTCTGACGACTAGCACGCTGAGCATCTTGTGGTCCAGACTGTGCCGATGCGGTCAGTAGTGAGAAGCTCGAGCGCGACGTGGCTTTGGACGCCTGAGCTACCAGCGACTCGGCAAGCTCGCGCTTGGTTGTGGCCGGCGGCGGAGCAAACAGGGACGCACGCATGACAGGGCCACGACGCAGCGACTCGGCGTGGCGGCTATTGGATTGATACAGCTGCTTTGGGTGACGCAAGGACGACGATGTAAAGCTAGATTCCTGACTCGACTGCCGCTCGTCTCCGGATACCGAAGAACCAGCAATGCTGACCGTTTCATCACACGACTCGAGATCGCTAAACGACTGTGCATGGTTTACTGAGGCAGAGGCGATCAGGCGCTTGAAGGGGTTGGTCGTGGGCTGGAGCTGCTCAATACTTTGCTGCTGCTGCTGCTGATGTTCCTGGGCCACCGCACTAGAGCCGCCCACGCTGCTCTGTGCACCAGACGAAACTGGTGATGCGGTGGCCTTACCAAAACCCTGTTGCAGGGCCCGGCCAGACTCGCTATTTCCACCGTCGTCATCCTCATCATCGTCGCCATCGCTAACATCTGCATCGTCTAAGCCGTAGCGCGAAAAATGCTCAACGCGGAACGTCCAGGTGCCGTCAGCAAAGTCCATAAACTGCGTCTCCTCAACCTTGCGCAGACGCTTGATATGCTTGCGCGTACGAACGTCGTCCATCGCAGTTACTGGTTTACCCGAAGAGCGATCGATTGGCCAGCAGTCGTGCAGCGAGATGACTGCAGGGACATTCAGTCCAGAGCCACGGCTTGGCTTGTTGCTCTCGTCCGGATACACAGTGCACACGCGGTCGTCGAACAGCACAACGCCACCGGCAATTGCTGCCAGTGAGCCAACAGTAGTCAGGTCCACCGGCTTGCTGAAGCGTACCTGGCCAACGCCAAGGCGACCGACAGTAAAGTCTTTGACAGCGCGAAGCTGCGGAGTCGACATTGCACGCAGGTCAGCCAGCGTCGGACTCATCCAGTAGCCAGCCTCGTCAGCCTCATGGGCCACTTCTTCAATGACATCGTCGTCAAAGACAGTTTCGCGTGGGACAGTGGCATCACCTGCAACTGGAGACTGTGACACTGGAACACGCACGCTTGCCTTGGCCGACTCAGCAGCAGCTGATGGCGATGACCACGGGTTTTCGCGAGCAGCAGAGCCAGGCTTACTGGTAATCACCAGGCGCTTGACGTTCGAGCTGCCCACCCTTGCATCCGACGACAGGAACCCATCGCGCCCAAACAGGCCCGATGACACCCTTTGCGACTTTGACGCAAAAGAAGACGATGCAGGCTCAGTGACTTTGGTCGCAGATGCAGAAACCGAGGTACCGCTAGTAAACCCACGAGTGCGAGCGTTTCTACCAGCAAGCAGAGACGCATGCGGTGAAGATAGCACCTGTAGGCTCAGACCGCGCTTCTTGCCGATAAGCTTGCTGTCAGCTGCCGTAGCCAGCGCACTGTCATCTGCACGCAGCGGCGTCGCCGTCAGATGGCTGCTGCTGCTTCCAGCACCGGCGGCAGTACGCGAGAGAGACTTGTTGGCCAGTTTGCTCGGATCAAACAGCGAGCTGAAACCGTACGGCTGGTGATCGATCTGGGCCGTCTGCGTAGCCGGTGCTTGTTGTGCTGCTTGCTGCTGCTGTTGCTGCTGTCCAAAGCCGCCAAACAGCGAAGTCGTTGGCTGCTGAGCCGGGAACGCCGACTGTGTCTGCTGCTGAGCCGCTGGTGCGCCAAATCCAAGCCCAAAACCGCCTCCGGTAGTGCCAGTATTCGACTGGCCAAAAAGACCACCGCCACCTGTGTTGGTCGCCGTGTTGGATCCAAACAAACCGCCTCCTCCTGTAGCTGCTCCAGGCTGAGCTGCAGTGTTTGACTGGCCAAACAGACCGCCTCCACTTGACGCCGTGTTTCCAAATAGGCCACCGCCGCCGGTAGCTGCTCCAGGCTGTGCAGCCGTATTGGTCTGACCAAACAGACCGCCTCCGCCAGTTGTAGCTGCAGGCTTGGCACCAAACAGGCCACCACTGGATGCACCTGCCGTGCTTCCAAACAAACCACCGCCTGTCGCTGCTGGCTGGGTAGCAGTGTTCGACTGGCCAAAGAGTCCGCCTCCAGTGCTGCCTGTATTAGTGGCAGCGCCAGTGTTTGACTGGCCAAACAGACCGCCACTAGTGTTACTGGCAGTGTTTCCAAACAAGCCGCCGCTCGAAGCAGCTGGCTGTGACCCAAACAGACCGCCGCTCGAAGATGCGGCTGGCTGGGCTGCCGTGTTGCTCTGGCCAAAGAGACCGCCAGTAGTACCCGTGTTAGACTGTCCGAAAAGACCTGTTCCAGAAGAACCAAATCCACCAGCAGTGTTAGTCTGGCCGAAGCCACCTGTGGCACCGGTGCTGCTCTGACCAAACCCGCCAGTCGTGCCCGTGTTGCTCTGACCAAAAAGACCGCCAGAGGTACCTGTCTGCTGCTGTGGAGTCTGACCAAATCCGCCAGAGGTGCCAAACCCGCCGCTGGTGTTTGATGCACCAAACCCAGTGTTGGCTGGCTGCTGCTGCTGATTTGAACCAAATGCTGATGATCCAAAACCACTACCACCGGTGTTAGATGACCCAAACCCAGTGCCGCTGGTGTTCGATGTACCAAAGCC